>JAJLUM010000001.1:155013-190604 GCA_030564265.1 Blastobotrys attinorum
TTTTTTTTTTTTTTTTTTTTTTTTTTTGATTTGTTGCCCATAGCAACCCACGCAGATAGGTAAATCACGTGCAACTCCCAGTTACCCGGATGAGAACCGAATTTTTTTTTTTTTTTTTTTTTATTTAATCCCAATTTAAAACACCACCTCAAAAATCAAATCACTAACGACGAAAAGCATCACAAACCACACGAGCAAAATGACTGTGAACCAGTGCCAGGCTGACGAAATCACATCAATCGTCTTCGACTCAGGATCCTCCTGGACTAGAGCTGGATACTCCGGAGAAAACGCACCAAAACACGCCGTCCCCACAGTGTACGGTAAAGACGACGAGGGCGCGTATTACTTTGGCGATGAAATGGTAAACGCAGTTCACAAGGGCAAAGAAATCTTCTCCCCCATGGCAGACGGCTGTGTACAAGACTGGAACGCAGTATCAAAGTTATGGAGATATATTTATGACGAGAAATTGCAGGTAGACCCCACCGAATTTCCTCTGGTGGCCACAGAACAGGTCTGGAACCCTCTGGCCAACAAACAACGTGCTCTCGAAGTGGCGTTTGAAGACCTACAAGTACCAGTATTCTCGCTAGTAAAATCACCACTCTGTGCGGCTTACGAATCAGCGCGTCCTACCGCGCTAATTGTCGACATTGGGTCGTCTGTAGTATCAGTAACACCAATTGTCGATGGGTCTCTGCTTCACAAGGCCAGCTTCCACACAAGGTATGCTGGCGACTTTCTGAATGTACATATAATGTCTCATCTGCAAAACTTGCAAGTGCCTCTGGTGCCCTACTACGCTGTTGACCAAAAAGCTTCGAGCGTCGAGCCCGGTCAGCAAGCATCTCCAAAGCTCAAGGAGTTCCCAGAAGGGGTCATCAAAGAGAGCTATAATATTTATCAAATGCAGCGAGTCCTCAACGAGTTTAAGGAATCAACGCTGCAAATCAGCGAATATCCACTAAATATGTCTCAGCAGCAGCCACAAGCTCCAGTGCTGAATCGGCCATTTGAGTTCCCTACTGGGTTCAACTTAACTTTTGGTGCTGAGAGACTAGCTACCACAGAGCCTCTGTTTAAACCGTCTCAGTATCCATTGCCCAATGTCCCAATGCCGGAAGGTGGGGCTCAGGGTTTGGGCGAACTGCTCTATGCGGCTTTGTCCAAGGCTCCTCAGTATGTCACTGGCCCACATAGCGTTCCTTCTGAGGTGACGACTGAGCTTCTCCGCAATGTAGTAGTAACTGGTGGATCAGCTCAGCTGACGGGACTAGTACCTAGAATTCATAACGAGATTTGCCAGTGGGTGAGCAATATGACTCCGCATGTGTATTCTCCGCCAGAGCGCCCCACTGCGGTGTGGGCTGGAGCGTCGATTATAGCTAGCATGGCCCAGTTTGACCAGCCGTATTGGGTCACCAAGAGTGAGTATGACGAGTTTGGGACGAATCTAGCCGAGAAGCGTTTCAAGTGATTTGGCTTGAATGGTGTGTGCGTGCCAGGTGATTAGTGGATGTGAGCCTGATATCTGTACGGTCTAGTAGCAATAGCAGTAGCAGTAATGTATATTATGTATATTAATCTTTGATTTCACATGATACAAGAGGTATACCAGTGGACCGGGGGAACATAGTAATTGGCCATGATCCCTCTGAGGCACGGAATAGCGGTAGTAACAGGTCTAAAGGTTAGAACTTGTGATCTTCAATTAACTGTTGTATATTACAAAAATGCTAGTATATAAAGGATTACCCCGAGCGCTAGTGCTCTTAGGTGTGAGCCGCACCAGTCCTTGTGGGTCTCTCTACATTATTCACTCTTAGATCACTCTACTTCAGACTCGCTCACTTTTCATTCACACTTTAATCATTCTTTTGGACCACTCTTTGGTCTTTCTTTGAAATCACTCTTAAACATTCTTTTGGACCACTCTTTGATCATTCTTTGATCATTTTTTTAGACCACTCTTTGATCACTTTTTTAGACCACTCTTTGATCATTCTTTTAGACCACTTTTGATTATTCTTTTAGACCACTGTTGACCATTCTTTCAAATTACCCTTAGCCATTCTTTCAGTCCACTTTTCCCACACGCTACTAAAACGCTATCTGTAATCTTACCCAGATCTAGTCCTCGAAATCCTCATCGTCACCTTCCTGACCTCCCGCAGCCTTATCCTTATCCCCAGGCAGATCTACCCCCTCAAACTCGAACTCCTCCTCATCCTCGTCCTCATCATCATCCTCTTCCTCCTCCTCCTCTTCGTCATCCTCTTCTTCCTCTTGTGCAGCAAGTTGGGCATAATATGCTGCCAGCGCATCTTCATTAGCCTTATCTTCCTCAGCCGCATTCTCACCGCTCTCCATCGCAGAAATCTCCTTCTTCACATCCTCCTTACTATCCTCACGTCCATTATTATTGTTCTCGTCATTATCATTATTGTCATCATTCTGTTTGTCCCACATGCCCTTGCCCACTGTAGACTCAACATGCCAGCTGGGCAGAGCATTCTCGGCAGCCATCCGCTCTTTCTCTTCCTTCTGCTTCCTCTCCAACTCGGCATTCTCCTGCTCCGACGTAATGTTAACAGTAAATTGAGCAGAACCATTGATAGAGTTGTCGCCAACTCGCGATTTCGAAGCCGGCAGAGCCATAGCAGCTTGCATCGCCCGAGCATTGCCATTTGCAGATCCTTCAACCGGAATCTGCTGAGCAAATGAGCTCTGGAACGTGTTTTCTGGGATAATCACATTATCAATCCGTCGTAGATCGTCAATGATCGGTTGTATCTGTGTCATGAGTTTACCCAGCCGTTCCTGATTGGCCTGGTTCTCTTCGTTGGAATCATCTTGCCGGAGCACAGACCCACACACATCGCACAGAAACTCGTTTCGTTCTGGCGAAAAGTTGGTCAGCGCCTCCATCTGGCTATATCGTGTCTTACATGTGTCACAGATATATCCCTGTGGTTGGGCATCGTTACCCATCTGTTCTTTCAAAGAACTGTCAATGTTGAACATCTTCCATTTGATAGCATCAACTGTTTCGGTGTGATGAATGTAGTAGTAAGTCTTGTTTATAGGTCGTTGACCGGGGCCCTCCACTTTTTGTATATGGTCCATAAGCATGTGGTCATCTTTCAGCTTGGAGCAAGCAGCTCGAAGATCTTTTCTCTGGATCCCCAATAATGCAGTTAATTCTTCATCTGACAGAGCAGAATGCACAAGCAGGGCATCCATGATCAAAATGCTCCGTAGATCATAGAATCCCCGAGTCACTGACTGGATCAGAGTTTTGACAATATCCATTCTTGAGTCTGTGTGCTGTTAGTGCTCGAGAACAAGACTCTATTCTGTGTAGTTTAAATGAGGTGGTAGTATTGGTGGTGGTGGTGGTGAGGTGAGCGGTGGACCACCGCTATATCTAATACTCGGCCGGGAGCAGTACTAATTACACTTTGGTGAAATTTTTTTTTTTTTTTTTTCCTCTCTAGTTTTCAGGTCCTAGCTTGACTCAATTTCACACACAAAGTATATGACTATATGCTCGGTAGAGCAAGAAACCAGTTAATAAAATCATCCAGAATATATCTCAGAACAATGTCGTCACAACCTCCAGCTCACCCTAATGAGTCTGAAGCTCCAAAGCCAAAACAGGACCAAGCATCTAAGCAGGAACCGTTTGTACTGAAAGTTCCAAAAGGTACGAAAGACTGGGCTGACAAAGACATGACCATTCGGTCAGCCATCTTTGAGACCCTCTCCAATGTTTTCAAACGACACGGAGCTATCACTCTTGACACTCCTGTCTTTGAACTACGAGAAATCCTCGCAGGAAAGTATGGAGAAGACTCTAAGTTGATTTACAACTTGGAAGACCAAGGAGGAGAGCTTACCTCACTTCGATACGACTTGACTGTTCCATTCGCTCGATATGTAGCCATGAACGGGATTCAGAACATTAAGCGATACCATATAGCTAAAGTGTATCGACGAGATCAGCCAGCCATGACAAAAGGCCGAATGAGAGAGTTCTACCAGTGCGATTTCGACATTGCCGGTACTTACGACAAGATGGTACCAGATGCTGAGATCTTGTCTGTCGCAGTGGAAGGCTTGAATGCCCTTGGCATCAAGGACTACACTATCAAGGTCAACCACCGTAAGATCCTGGACGGGCTTTTCCAGAAATGTGGTGTTAAAGAAGAGGATGTTCGTAAAGTTTCCTCTGCAGTAGATAAATTGGACAAAAGCCCATGGTCAGAGGTCAAGCGAGAAATGGTTCAAGAGAAAAACCAACCAGAGGAAGTTGCTGATCGAATTGGTGAATACGTCCAGTTGAAAGGCGACTTCGAAACCGTTTTGAATAAACTTGCCAGCGATGAAGGATTAATGGCTAACGAAAGTGCTGCCGAGGGTGTCAAAGACATGCAAACAGCCCTGCCATATCTCCGAGCTTTCCAGGTTTTGCCATATCTAAGCTTTGACCTGTCGTTGGCCCGAGGATTGGACTACTACACTGGGTTGATTTACGAAGCTGTTACTAGTGTATCTGCTCCACCATCTCTGACAGAAGAAGAGAAAAAAGCGATTGCCAAAAAGAAGAAGAAGAGCGGTAACACTGATGATGACGACAATTCTGAAAACGTCGGTGTGGGCTCAGTTATGGCTGGTGGTCGATACGACAATTTGGTGGGCATGTTCGCAGCGAGCACGCAGTCTGCTAAAAAGAAGAAGGCGGCCAAGGACGTTTCAATCCCATGTATTGGTGTCTCATTCGGTGTAGAACGACTGTTTTCGATTATCAGAGCTCGTGAGGAATTGTACGAGAAGGCTCGACCTACCCAGACTCAAGTGTATGTAATGGCTGCTGGTTCTAACTTGCTGGAGGAACGAATGGCCATAGTCCATAAGCTGTGGAACGGTGGAGTGCCAGCTGAATTCATGTACAAGGAGAAGGTCAAATGGCCCAAGCAGTGTGAGGCTGCTGAACGGTCTGGTATTCCATTTGCCGTAATTTTGGGCGAGTCTGAATTAGCTAATGGTCTGGTGAAGGTGAAAGAACTGGGCAGACAGGATTCTAATTACCAAGGGGATGATGTTCCAATTGATCAATTGGTCGGTCATGTCAAGGATCTGATTTCTAAGCGAAATGACGGGCTGGAGGAGAACATGAAACTGTTGACTCTGTAAATAGATATAGCGCGAGATGAACTAATTTTCGTCACTTAGAAAGTATTTGTATTCTGATATACATACATGTTTGTGTTTCTACTTCCAGATATCCCCAAAGTACACTAGTTTTACAAATTGTACAGATTTTATGCTCCAGTCTCTTAGATCTGTCTTGAAAGGTTATTGGTAAGCAAAAGATTACAATTAAAAAAAAAAAAATAACAATTAGTCTAATAATAATATTACTACATTTACTGCACTAAGTGTACCCATTATGTGCCATGATATTCCGTAGTCTTGGGACCTTGAGAGTCACCATCACAGACCCATATTCTTCAGGTGATGGTGAAGACGTTGATCGTGAACGACTATGCAACGGCGATCCAGCCAGAGAAGCGCCACCGCCAATAGCTTGTGGTGTCCCACCCATAGACTGTGGAGTTGCATTACTGCTACTGTTAAACTGAGCAGCATTGTTCTGGAGAGCCAGCTTGTGTAGTGCTGGTCGTCCAGGAGTGCCATACTTGATAGTAGAATGAGGGTTATTGTTGTATTGAATCTGGCCGTGAATTGCAGCTTGTGCGGCGTGTGCGGCTCTTCTTCCTCTGCCCCGGCCGCTGCCACTACCAAATACAACTGAGCCGTCATCTTCATATTCGTCATCAGAATTGTCATTTGCAGCAGCATACTTGCGTAGCAGCTCCAAATTCTTGTCGATACCACCGGGCAAAATCGCCGAATACACTGGGGTTCGGAAAGTTCGAACCAATTCTCGCAAATCTGGTAGTACAGGACCTCCACGACGACCAGCTCTACCTTGCCGTCGTTTTCTTCGAGAGTCTCTATCTCGGTCCTTGTCTTGTCTATCCAGCTCAACTTCTGGAATTTCAAACAGTACAGGAGTGAAATCCTTGATGTTGTGCTTCTGTCTGACAATATTGTCGGCACTCACTGTGGAGCACATTTCTCGACGAATATCGTCTTCCTCAATCACACTACCATCAAACGGATGACCGGTCAAAAAGAGAGACTTTGTATGGAGTTGGGTTTGTTCTCTGATTGCATGAGCAATTGCAGTTACAAATTCGCCAGACAAGCTCAATTCTTTACACATTTGCTCTGCAAACTGCTCCGGGTTGTTATCGGGACAGTTCATGTCCCACTCAAACTGGTCAACCAAGTTGTGTTGCCCGATTGTGATGTCTAGTTTGATATTGATTCGCATATCCTCGTCCTTGCTGTCACTATTCGGCTGGACATCTGAGTACATGTGGGGATGGAAGTCATCGAGCTGTTCCTTGATGCTTGTTTTGATACTCTCGGCGTAGGTTTGCGACATGCCAAAGTCTTCCAGTAGGTTTTCAACAAATAAGCCTACATCTAGTGCCTTTTCTGTGGTATTCCACGTGAAGGTGTCTCTTAGACGAAATTTGTCACTCTCAAAGTCCAAACGAATTGGACACAGGACTTCTGGAGTTTCAGCAGTGTATTCTTGTAGATGCGTGGGGATAATTAATTCCCTTGCTCTTCTTTTGGCACGCTTACGGTCTCTTGGGTACTGCAGGATGGCGTTTTTGCCAGTCCATCCATTGCCGTATCCCTGGTATCCTTCGCCAAAGATGAGGCCAATGTTTTGTCCTCTGTACATACGTGACTGGGCATAGTAGTCTAGTTCGACCTGTTTTTTATGCAGTAGGTCTGCCTTTCTATGATCTTGCTTTTTCAGTGTTTTTTCGTACTCGGCATCCTTTTTGAGATACTGCTCCAGCCGTTTTTCGCTTATATTGGTTGGTGGGTCCAGTTTTTCTAGAGCTTTCAGAACTTGGTCAGCACCGGAGAACTCTGCAGGGGCGGCTTGAGAAGTTGCAGCTTGAGCTACAGGTCCGGCACTGTTTACCACTTGGGGAGACGCAGCAGCAGCTACTGGAAGGGGAGCTTGTTGCTGCTGCTGTGGTGGCATGTTGATTGGCCTTTGGTTTACCAATCGTTGTTGCTGTTGTGCTTGAAGTCTATGCTGCTGGTTCTGTTGCTGCTGAGCTTGGAGCTGCTGTTGAAGGTAGTGGGAATTTGGACCTCCACCACCAGCAGCAGGGCTTCCACCAGCGTTGAGCTGACCATAGGACTTCGGCATAGCTTGAGCAGGATACTTCTGGTTTCCCTGATTATAGGCGTAGGGGCTGCCAGTGGCACCGGTGTTGCCAGTTGCAGTAGCATTTGGCCGCCTATAACCCATTGGAATTTGCTGCTGTTGCGGAGGTAGCTGCTGTCCAACAGGCGATGGTCCTTGACCAGTAGCTTGCTGCTGCTGTTGGAGCTGGACACCTGAATAGGGATTTGGCGGTTGATTCATACCTTGGTTCGGGAAACCTTGAGGCTGCTGCTGCTGCTGCTGCTGTTGAGGCCTTTGCTGTTGTTGGAATTGTGTTTGGAACGTATAAGGCTGATTGAACGACATTTCCTAGTGTGTCTCACGTGTTTCGAGCTTGTTGTGATAGAAAAAAACAGTGTCGTGACTCGGTTAATACTCTAGCTTTGTTCGCGACTTTGATCCTGGGTAGCACTCTCGGTGGTCATATATACGCAATTAGGGGGTATTCTACAGGTGACAATATGTGTATAGCTGCTGTTCAGTGATCCACTTGTTTTGTTTGAGGTCCCCACGCGGGTCAATGATATATTAAAGTTTTTGGGGGTTACTTTAGGTGTGTGATGGTGCAAGACGTGGTGGTAGTAGTGGAAAAAAAATAGGAGATCGAGTTGGGTAATTAGAAATTTCTGGTGGGAGCGACGGGTGGTGCAGCGAACGTTGGGCCGGATATGCTGTTGGAATTTGAGTACTGATTACTGGGTGCCGCGTCTCTATATGAGTACTGCGTACTGAGTACAGAGAGAAAATGGGCAACCATATTAGTGATGCTTGTAGCAAAGATGAGGTCGAATAAGAGAGAGAGAGGTAATGTGGTCAAACAGAGAGGAAATGGAGGCCAGAGCTTCAAAGGCATTGTGGGCCCAGCGTCTAAGGGGAGACTTTTGTTTCAGCCTGTTATAGAACTTTCTCGCTGGTACCACATGATGGAACCATACAAGAGAGAGAGAGAAAGTGATTGTCAAAAAGAAAGAATATAGAAAGAGGAAGAGAGGGAGGATATACGAGATAAAATTTCCCTATTGTTCCAGAATAATACCGTCAGAAACCCAAAACAGGCTCTTTCTACGCCTGCATAAACCCGTTGCCGATCTTAATACCTGCCAGTAGGCGATTTCCAGCACAGGAGGTATAAGCTGTGGCATTCGCTTTTTACTCATTCACTCTATTGCACATTCTTTTTACTCTTTCATTCTATTCCACTTTCTCGTTTTTTTTTTTTTTTTTTTTTTTTTTTTCCCTCTTTTCTAAGGATAGAATCTAGGCGGCCTATTAGTGTAGTGGCAGCTTGGCCCACGATTCGGTCCTGCTCTGTCTCACGTACCATGTTTCAGGTAGGCCATTGTGCTTTACATATATCCTATTCGCTTTCCCCTCTGCGAATGGACACTTTAATAGCGGTGCGCTCGCATGACGTGAATGTTGGAAATTAGCGTGACAGAGAAACAGTTGCTATGGGTATAAGCCGCACTAGCTAGTATAGTATAGAAAGACTGGCTAGTTTAGAATACAACTAGCCCATTAAGACCCACTGTTGATCATAAATTGGTTTCAAATATAGACATTTTCTCTCAAAAATGTATTCGCTTTCCAACTTGTTGGGGACTACTACTCGATCGCCTATATTACTGCCTCTGATGGGAGTCAGCCGCACGTGATCTATTCTCTGTAGCTTGTGCGCACGCATGCTTGGTTATAATCTGATTTTCTCCCGGTCGTAGGAAAACTCATTTTGTCACCAATATGCCCTCATATAAGGAAGACCAAAAGGCAGAAAAAGCCGGGTCGTCCCCAAGTGGATCACAAGCCTCAGAAGACAAAAGTAAGCCGTCTGGCAGAGCTTCTGAGTCTGGCAGTAGCACCAACAACGGCAGCAGCTCAGCCAGCAAGACCAACGGCTCACCATCGAAAGGCGACAGCAAAAAGGCTAATGGCTCAGCCAGTAAAGACAAAGACAAAGAGAAAGAGAGTAGCAGTAGTAAACACAAGGCTAGTGTTAAAGAAGTAAACCTGTCAACCGAAGAGCGTGAAAGGCTCACGAAGGAGTATGACACTATGAAGAAAGAGCTGAAGGATCTCATAGGCAAGAAGCGTACTTTGGACAGAAGTTTGAACTCCCTGGAGGAGCAGATCTACAAGTTTGAAGGATCTTACCTTGATGACACGCAGAATGGGAACGTTATTAAAGGGTTCGACAACTATATCAAGGCAAACCCGAACAAGCGGAGGGCCACAATTACTGAACACGACCGGGTGTTTTCTTTATCGTCTGCCGTGTTTTTGAAGGTCAAGATGAAGGAGGAGGAGAATAACTCCTGATCGTGGTGATATTGGTTATGCTAATCGTAGTGTAGCAGTACTATTTTCGTGGCGCCTGAGAGAAACAAGAAATAAAGCTGCACAAAGTCACGTTACAATCGCTGCGGTTGCAATATCTACCAACGGGCGTTGTAAGAGAAGAGGGAAGAACGATGTGCGCTATAATCAACGGTCACAATATCTATAGCGTAGCTTTTTTTTTTAGCTATTTATTCATTTATTCATATATCTCATGAACCAATCTATAAGAGCCCGGGCATCACAAAAAATTTGTGGGACCGAGAAGACTCAAAAACAACTCGTCAATGGACCTTTTCCCGGGGTGTACATAAGGAATATAATAGTCTATTGCAATCATGTCCGGTAGTCACCATTGATGGTCACATACTCATGACTAAAATCGCACGTCCAGAACGTAGTGCCAAACCCACCACCAGTGCCAATATCAACCCGAATCTCCAAATCCTCCATGTCCAAAATCTCACTGGCCCGCTCCTCATCAACCTTTTCTGGCTCGCCATTAACCAAAAGCTTCAACTCCTCACTCCCGTCCGCAGGAACAAACGACACACTCGTCTTCAGTGGGTCGACATGCACTCCAGAATACCCCGTGGCACAAAGAATCCTCCCCCAGTTGGCATCCTTACCATATAAAGCCGTCTTGACAAGCGCAGAAGTAGCAATTGTACTTGCGAGCTGTTTTGCCTCAGCAAATGACTGAGCATCCTCCACCTTGATTGTGACAAATTTGGTAGCCCCTTCACCATCACGAACAACTAACTGTGCCAGCTCTTGAGCCATCTCTGTCAAAACACCCTGGAACGCATTAAACCGCTCAGTGTTATCGATATCAATCTCTTGACCACCTGCTGCACCATTGGCCAACGCAGCAATTGTGTCATTAGTGGAGGTATCTCCGTCAACACTCATTGAGTTGAAAGACCTATCTGTGGCATATTTCAGAGCAGAGTTCAGTGCCCGCGGAGTCACCGGAGCATCAGTGCTCATGAACCCCAATAATGTCGCCATGTTAGGGTGAATCATGCCAGCTCCCTTTGAAATCCCGGCCATTCGATATGTGTCTTCGCCTATCTTGAACTCACGTGACGACATCTTGGGGAAGGTGTCTGTAGTGCAAATAGCCTTGGCGCACTGTAACCACGAATTGTGGTCTGAGCCCAACTGATTAGCTGCTTTGGGGATACCATCAAGAATCTTTTCGATTGGGAGATTTTGACCAATCACACCAGTAGACATGACCAGCGATGCCGGAGACGAAGAGTCGGATTTGATGGCCTTGTCTGTAGCTTGGCTCATGGCCTTAGCATCAGCTATACCCTTCTCACCGGTCACGGCGTTGGCATTGCCAGAGTTCGTGACAATAGCTTGGATGCCTCGGCCGTGGTTACCATCTATGACTTGTTTGGATATCTGCACAGGGGCAGCCTTGAACACGTTAGTGGTGAAGACTGCTGAGGCAGAGCATGGACGATCCGAGGTGATCAGGGACAGATCTAACTGGCTCTGATCCTTTTTCACACCACAATGGATTCCTCCTACGTTGAATCCTAATGGGTAATGGCCCGATGTTTTGATGAATCTGGTTTTGCTGCTATTACTACTGCAAGCCTTGACTCCGGTAGAAAACGACCTTATATTTAACGATCGAATCGATTGGGCCGATTTCATCTTCGTTTTTATATATATATATATTTTTGTTTTTTGGAGGTAGTTCTGTGGTGAGTGAACTCTGATAGAAATTGTCTGTTAAAGTGTAAGAAGAGAAGAGTCATTCTTCATGCGGAGAGAATATTGGACCAGTGAGGCTTTTTGGCTGATGTAATAATTAGTGCTGTGATGACTAAGATAAGCCTCACTAGAATGAAAGGATGGTTGCGCGCTCGATCTGATCTAACTGCTACTACTACTGTCAGTACTAGTACAAGGAAAATTTGATCACAGCGCAACAGTATTCACTACACACATACATTTTTTTTTTCCTTCCACTTTTCTTCCGAACACACCTCATTGAATCAAAATCTCAAAACAATGGTTGAAAAGAACGAAACCCCAGGTATGTCAATTGCTCAAACTCTGTCAAAAAAGAAAAGCTAACTCTAGGCCCCAGTTGACATTACTATCAATAACCCAGATGTTGTAACCAAATACAAAGCTGCCGGTGATATCTCATCAAGAGTACTAAATAACATCAAGCAATTGTGTGTCGAAGGTGCCAAAGTCATCGACCTTATCAAGGAAGGTGACAGCCAATTGGTCGCCGAAACCGACAAAATCTACAAGGGCAAGAAGATCAGCAAGGGTATCGCATTCCCCACAACTATCTGTCCAAACAACATTGTAGCACACCTTTCTCCATTAGAAACCGAACCAGAAGCCAAAATCGAATTGAAGACCGGAGACGTAGTCAAGGTCTGTCTTGGTGCTCAGATCGATGGTTACGCTTCAATTGTTGGTGACACCATTGTTGTAGGTGGAACCACCTCTGGCAAACATGCCGATGTCATTGCAGCTGCTTGGTACGCTACCGAAGCTGCCATCCGAACCATTCGTCCAGGCAAAAAGAACTTTGATGTCACAAAGGTTGTTGACCGGGTATGCGGTGAATTCGGTGTCACTGCTATGGAAGGCATGTTGTCAAACGAACAAAAGCAAAACGTTGTTGATGGCAAGAAACGAATCATCCTGAACCCAACCGAGGGTCAAAAACGAGACTTCGAAAATGTCACTTTTGAAGAAGGTGAAGTTTACGGCCTTGATGTCTTGGTCACCACTGGTGACGGTAAGTGTCACGGTGGTGAGAAGCCAACCACCATCTTCAAGAAGAACGACATTACCTATCAATTGCGATTGAAGGCTTCCCGAGCCACTTTCTCTGAAATCCAAAAGAAGGCTGGTGCTTTCCCATTCACTTTGTCCTCATTGGATGATATCAAGAAGGCTCGAATGGGTATGAACGAATGTGTCAACCGAGAGCTTATTACTCCATACGAAGTCATGTATGACAAGAAGGATCAAGTTGTTGCTCAATTCTTCACCACTGTTGCCTTGACTAAGACTGGTAGCCTGAAATTCGCTGGAGCTCCTCAGCCAGACTTTGAAAAGGTCAAGACTGAGAAGAAGATTGAGGATCAGGAATTGCTTGACTTGATTTCCCAGCCATTGAAGACCAACAAGAAAAAGAAGCAAGAAGCTTCTGCTTAGGTTTTTTTTCAAAATCCAAGCTGAGTTGCACCTGTCACTTGGGCATTGTCTGAGTGTCGGCTATATGTACTATGTACTTTAAATATATATGAATACAAGAATACATAATGTAATTACAGTCTAAATTATGAATGTCAATTCTATGATGATTACTCGGTGACAGAGGCTCAACGAGAGTTGCTGACCCAATAAGAACTTTGTGGTAATGGTTGACCTGATTAGTCCTGACTGTTGAAATTCGATAAGTTTTTACCTTATATACTAATAGACTAGAACATAGTCCTCGAAGAAATGTCAACTATTTAACAGTGATGTAATATCTGATTGAGTGAATACGATGCCCCTTTGGTATCAAGAAAATAATGATGAAACTAAGTAAGCTAGTACTGTGCATGCACTATCATGAATGGCAGCAGTGGACAAATACACACCTGCAAGACAAATGCTCCATTGGATTGGCTTATGGGCTCAGGTCATGTATTCCCGGATGTCTGAAATCGTGGTTTCCGACTATAGTTGAAGCTACATAGTACCACAGACCGCCTCGACCTCAATTACATCTATAATGCCCTAAAGTTGGAAATATTATATGTAGAATACAAATACTGTCCGTATTATTATTATTTCTATAATAAACTGACTACTCATAAAAATTCTTTTTAATCAAAAACTGCACTACAACTATTTAAGAACTTGGTGGAGTGCATGTATTTTTCATATTTCGCTCAGTAATATTTTTTTTTTCCTTCCTTTCCCTTTTATCCACACCCACATCGTAGCTCCCCCTTGGACCGGCCAGTGACACTAATTCAAACTCCTATAATTAGGCCAGGTCTATTAAGAGAATCAATTAAGAATTGGCATATTGAACCATATATCCATTTAGAACGAGGGCCTTTGTAATCTCAGTGTCGAAGACCTGTCTAAACTGAAATATTGATCTTGTGGCGTGTTTGGGTGATATAGAATTCCAGCTTCCGCTTATTCACCACGTCAATTTAGTAGATCATTCTGGAATATAGTACTCTGGACAAGGCATAAAAGAAAAGGAGTATCTTTCATTGTACTTCTAGAGAGGAAAAGAAAAGACAAAGGGCGAAATTATATTAAAAAAAACTATGCCTAGAAATTCTGCCAATGGAAAAGAAGATTCTGGTGCCAGTGCAGCTGCAACACCGACCAAAGATGATGCTAGCTCGTGGAAAGAACCTGATCTTGGAGAGGCAAAACCTGTGACTACGGGGTTTCCTCTCGAGATGGGTCCCCCTTCGAAATCTTCCAAGAAGGAGAAACGAGACCCAATGACACCTCGTTATTCGGGGACAATAAATGTCGGGTCAGCATCATCCTCGAGGCGACGACAAGACTCGAACAGCCAAGACGAGCAGCAAACTACCACAGACATTAGCAGCAGTAATGAATCATCAAGGCAGCCTTCTCCTACTAGTCAAGCACAAGAACAGATGAGGGAAAATGAGCAGCAACAGAAGCAAAAGCTCAAAATTAAGCTAAAGACCGAAGTATATGATTCAATTGTCAAGGATAGTAATGTGCGCAAGAGCCCTCGGGTCTCGACAATTGTGAACTACTATCCCGCAATGCCCGAAATTGATGATCAAATCAAAAGAACTTCAATGAAGAGGTCGAGAAGCACGACGCCTGTCAATACTCCTCCTCCTCCGCTGTCATCACAGGCACAGCAAACTGCATCCTCATCACCACTGGAATCTGTGAATGGCAATGGTAATGGAAATGGACAGAGTGGGGGTAGTCCACAGATTAAAAGAATCAAACTAATAGCATCCCCACGGAATAACGATAAGAAAATGTCTTCCACTTCTCCATCTACGAACACGAATACAGCAAAAAAATCAGATTCCAAAAAGGACAAAAATCAAGATAGTAAACCACAAGATAAACCTCAAGATCCCGATTCAAACAGCAATGGGCTCATCAACAATGACTTCTGTTCTGCATGTGGTGGAATAGGCCAATTCCTATGCTGCGAAACATGCCCCAGATCTTTTCATTTCAGTTGTGTTGATCCTCCTCTGGATGAAGACACTCTACCAGAAGGCGAATGGCATTGCAAAGTCTGCTATGCTAAAAAGCATCCGCCCGTTCCGCTAAAGCGGGGCCTGTGGTCACAATTGTTCAACCAGCTTGAGAGAAGAAACGAAATGCAATATTTATTACCCAAGGGGATTAGAGAACGCTACGAAGGAGTACTAACTTTAGAGAACGGTGAGTACGATTTCGATACCAAACCGCCTCTCCGTCGAAACACTAATGCCACGGTGAAAGATACCGAGGACCCTTTAAAAACTTTAGACAAGAATGGGAACCCTATTCTCTGCCATAGATGTAAGGAATCAGGACTTAACGGGGTTCAAATAGTCACTTGCGACTATTGCCCGTTGGCCTTCCATGTGGATTGTGTCGACCCACCAATAGCCCAGCCCACTGGAAGATGGAAATGTCCAAACCATGCCGACCAAGTCCCGGCAAGGTTACCCCGTCGGCCTAGAAAAGTCTCGTATGAAGAGCCAAGTATTAGTCGAGGATTTAAAAACAATGGGAATATCGAGGTTGTACCTAGTGATGAACTTGTTGAGGAAGAGAGCTCAGAAAAGCTTCCAGCAAGGTTCTACCAACAACTTCCTAATGTTTTCAATAAGCTTCGGGACACACCCAACGGCATAGCGGCTGAACAAGCTCCAAAGTTGGTGAGAAATTTTATGATTGATGATGTCATCTACCGTCTCCCAGAGGATTCAATCAAACTAGACTTTGTGGAAAGGATCCATGAGGAGCAGGCTGCTGATTCTATATTACCGGAAAGCAACAATGCCAAAGTTCTCACTGCATTAGATGAACTGGCAACGAAGAATTTTAAAGAGCGAGAAGCGGTGCGCAATTTGTGCTATCTTCAGGCGAATGAGTCTGTTGATGTGAATAGTGTTGCTGCTACGTCGAAATTGTCCTTATTGGTTGATGCTGCGATTGGCAAGATTGATGTTGATGAGCGAGATGAACTTTTGGCGATCCAGCAGTTGATCCGAGTAAAAGGCAAGGACAAGCTGATGAGATTTTTGCAGGAGACCCCGTAGTTTTTGCGGCTGGTTTTTGGTGCTAGCAGATCGAATTCTTTAGGTTGAACCTTGATATTTAAAAGTATTTATATTAGTACATTAGTTACGAACTGATACGAAATAACAAAAAAAAATCAAAGACATTTATTGGAAATTGTAGTTGAAGTTGATAGAACTTTAAAATACTGGTAGAAGCTACAATAAGTTACAATTATGAGTTATCTTGAAATGCCATATTCTTTAAAATCTAGAAGCAGCTAAACCGCTTATAAGTGTTAACAAACAATTAATGGATATGCAATTCAATCAGTGTCACATCTCATAGTTGACAGACTTGCGTTGCCGCCCAGATCTACGCCTCTTCTGATCACTCTCGTTCTCAACTGGAATATCTGTCTTGGAAGATGACCGTTTGGACTTTGGCTTACTACTTTTATGAGTCTCGTCATCACCATCGTTACCATTGCTTGCGTCAAGTGCTTCTTCAGATTCAGCTTCTGCCCTTTTCTTGGACGTAGCAGCTTTCCTTCTTGAATTTGATCTCTTCGGCTTGGATTCAGTCTCCTCTCGACTTCGGTCCTCAGCTTGCGCTTCTCGTTGGGCTACTTTTCTTGAACCATGATTTTTATCGCCAGCAGACAAACTTCTTCGAGAAGGCTTCTCCTGTTTGACCGGCAACTCTTCCCCAGCCTCATCCATCTCAACTTCAGCTTCGTTTTCGCTCTCTGAATCATCATCGTCCTTGGACGCAAGTTTCTCGCTATTCTTTTTACTGTCATGTCCTGACTTGTGATGCAGAGCCTTTTTCATCTCGGCCTCCAGCTTGTCCTTCATTGTATCAATATCGATGTAGGACGTTACAGCCACCTTCTTTGAAGTGTTCGAGTCCGGCATTGGACGAAAAGCATCTGATGGGAGTGCCAGTTTGTTAGGCCACGTTTCCAGGTTCCAATTCTTCAATTTGCGGTATTGAATAATTAGGAACTGGGCAAAGTCGCTCATGGTCCACAGCCTTTCTGAGTATACATCCTGTTCGTTCTCATCGTAGTCGCGGTATTGCTTTACTCGCTGCGAAATAAAAAAGATAAATGAGATGTTCCTACTATTGGCAACCAGCGTCAGGTAGTACAATAAATAATGCATCAGCTTCTTCAGATCATCCAATTTTTCTTCGGGGTCATTCAGATACTCTTGATGATGTGCCAACAGAGATAAGAGCCGTGCAAAGCATAGTTCAAACGAAGTCTTCTGCGTCTGTGATGCCCCTTTCTGTTTCAAATCAGACTTTTCTTGCTGGTGGGCAAACTTGGCTCGAATCCAGGTTGTAACATGATTATATAGCCCGTCATCCACCTCGTAAGCCATCAAAAACACCAATGCAAGATATCTGTCTGGAATTGGGTCCACTGGGGAGCTCAAATATCGGGTCAAGGTTCGCACCAGTCTGCTTCGCACCTGCAAGTCCTCCTCCTGAAGCAGCATTCCGATCTTATTGAGGTCCTGAGCTCGGATCATTTTCTCGTAAGTCGGATATTTAGCCAACTTGAGCAGCTTGAGGCCGGCCTCCAATCTCAGTCGGGTCCTGTATACTGCAGGAGTATCACTTTTTTTCGAAATCTCACCACCATTACCTACCAAGGAGAGTAGCATCTTGAACAGAGGAGCAGCGATCTCCTGCGAGTTCTCATACCCGTCATGCGACCGTAATTGATTGACAAAGTACCTGAGTGCAAGAATTTTTCGCATGCAGTAATCGTCCAAATCTTCATCTTCCGGTAAGGAAGCATCCTTTATTTTCTCACCATCGCTACTTCCATCATCGTTTTCGTGTTGGTCAGCTGATTTTTCATTTGTCAGAATGAAATTCTTGATTAAGTACGGTGTTATCACTTCTTGGTATGAGTCCACCAAATCAGGCGCATTGAGGCTCAACTGCGCGAGCGCCGCAAGCTTGGTGGTAATTAACGCCTCGTCGCGTTCCTCACGCGTCTCGCATTGATTGAACCGCGCTATGATCTCTGTAACCAACCGGTTCTGATACATTTCCTTCTTTTTGCTGTGGGATATCAGCTTGACAGCCTGTTTGGATTCGGCTGGCGTGCCTACAGTACAAAGCTTGTAGACAGATTTCATAAATGCATCGTTATCAGGAAAGTTATCGGTGGTTCTATTGAACAAAAGATTAGCAGCTTTTAGGGTATCGACATTGCCACTCTTTCCGGGCTCTGTAGATTGTATAATTTCAGTCAGTTTGGAGGCCTGTGCAGTCAAGAGCACTGGGCAGTGGGTCGCAATCTCTTTCAAGAAAGAGTGAGCCACTGCTCCAAGTTCATCTGCAGACGTGGCTCTGCTGATCTCAACCACTGGGGTCAAGATTGACTTATTGTAGATCCAATAACTGGCTCTGTATAGCAACAATTTGAATGCGTTGGCATGCTTGGGAGGGCTTCTCCTCATTGCCTCGTTAATTGATTGGACAACCGTTTTGTAGTCGCTTGCTGGATTCACACAATTAGCAATGAACTTGCACAAATTCTTGTCGTTAGACTGAACCAGATAGTCGATAGCTTCAGCGACCTTGTCAGCATTGCCAAACATGGCCCCAAAGAAGTACTTCATCGAGTTGATCCGCTGTTTCAATTGATCGCTGGGACCCTCATCCTGCTTCTTTTTCAGCGACACAAGTAGCATGTTTACATAGCGAGCGGTTTCGACCTGTCTCTGGGCAAACGCATTGAAGGCCTTACTAGCCTGAGGCGTTAGATTCTTAAGAGTTTTCAGTACTCTCTGTGTGCGCTTGTTATCGTCGAGCTGTTTAGGGAACAGATATTCAAACTCTGTTTCATCGATTAGTTCATTGACCGCCTTGTCGTTAAGGTAGACTTGTTCGAGGACCTTTGATGGAATCCAGTCAAAAACCTCTCCCGCAAAACCGTCCAAACCATAAGATTTGTTATATAGTTTTCCCACAGCTGCAAAACCTTTCACTCGAACTTGTGGTTTCTTATCTCTCAGCCTACCCGCTAGGGGGCCCAGAACATTGGTATCACGATAGTACGGAGCGATTTTGTTTACCACAGTCGAATTGCTCAGATCTCCAGCGATATCGACGGCTCTTGCTCGAACGGATTCATCAGTATCATCGAGTCGGTTCACAAAGCTCTGGACCAGGTCTTTAGCAACGTGACCACGATGCTCAAGAATGTCGCCTGCAGCCTCCGTCCATCTAACACGGACCCTTGGTGAAACATCTTTGACTCTACCAAGCCAAGCATGGTAGGCCGGTGAATAATCCCGTACGAAATCGCCTCTCACGGTTGTATACCTGATCATTTTACCAATAGAATCAGTAGCCAGTAGTCTAAGCTTCAAATTATCAATTAACAAATCTTGCTGCAGCTGTCCTATGACAAAAGCCAGCAGTTCTGGCACGGCCTTCCAGATCTCTACTAGCAGGGTTACCGTTTTGCTGTATATATCGCCGCGCTCTTTTGTCATGATTGGGTCGTTCTCATCATCGTCATCTTCATCGTAGTCGTCTTCAATATCGTTATTATCACCGTCGTCGTCGTCATCATCATCATTCCCCGGGTTTAATATATCCGAGAAATACTGATTAGTATACTTGACCAAGACATCAACGTTATCAGCACACAATGTTTTGGACATGACGTAGCCGACGGGAACTATCAGTGGGAGGGATGCATTTTTCGAATCCTTACTAGCCTTTGGATAGTTTAAGAAATTTGATAGAATCAAAGTCACAACTCCGTGGGGCAGGGGCTGTGAGTAGTACTCGATTATTTGGCTCAGAACCGATGTCATCAGAATGTCCATTCCGGGGACCAGCGATTCATTTGCCATTCGGTAGAACATGTTGAAAATATTGGTGATTAGAGATTCAGCATTCGGTAGATCACAGGCCAATGCAATTACGTGAATCTGTACCATGTTTTCGATCAACAAATGTACTTGCTGGAAGTAAGGGTGATTTTGATTTGATAGATGTCGAAACAATTTAATGAACAAGTTGAATATTTCCTAAGACGATTTTTTGAGTCCAGTTATTAGCCCACTCTTCTTATCTCTCGCTTTGTTTCATTTCTTCTTTCAACCATGGGGAAGACTTACATTCAAAACTTTAGCACTGTACGGTGCATCAGGAGCATGGATCTTCAAAATCTCATTCAAGCAGCAGGCACCATAGGCCTGGATACCACTGTCTCTGCTTCTTAGAATCTTTGAGCTGACCAGCTTTTTCGACACGTCGTCCAAACTAGATTTGTCGACATCATCGCTCAAATGCTTCAATTCAGTGAGCAATGCCTTGGAAGGTATACAATGTTAGTACTACAATCTTTTTCTTTTCTTGTTTGACTTGTTTCATACTTTCAACGCAGCCAGCTGGTCCGATGTCTTGTCCGCCAGTATATTACCATCGAACGTTAGAGAGCTGTTCGCCTGGGACTGCGAAAACGACGACATTCTTTATTCGGTTTACGCGAATTCTGGCTCAAAAAGTGATGGTTGATAGTCTGATCCTGGTGAGGTGTGTTAGAGAAGAGAAGGGAAAACTCGTCGCCCGCTCGACGGGAGTTTTTCGTGTTGGAAATCAATTTCGACGCGTACTGAGACATTTTGTACCGTGTTTGCATTGGCCGATCCATGGAATGGGGATGGGGAGAGATCTGGCACAGAAAGCAGGCGAATTGGTGCATGGCGGATTCGAGGTAAATCTCATTGTTTCTGTCTAGATAATTGCTAAGGCATATGCTAACGGTTTAGGACTATGGAGGGTGGGCCGTTTCATCAGCCCAACCACCTTGTTTCCATGTAGAACCCTTTAAAAGACATTTTGGCTAATCAATACATAAACAAATGGTAATGAAAGTGGAAATGTTTGAACAGTTATTCCTCCGGTATGCTCACCACAACGGCCATGCGGCTCATTGTTTCAGTGCGGCGCTGCGGCTCATACTCAGGGTTTTGGGATCTCACTAGTTTCTTACGAAACCATCGAGGCAAATTGATATTGAGACAACAGGGTTCCACAGAAATTGTGGTAATTTTTGTTCTTTTGTTTTCTGGTACTTTAATAGCGTAATTTGTTACTAAAATGCGTATATTCAGCTATTGTATTTATCACTACTAAACCATCGCTAAGAAATATTAATTAAGGCCAAGAGTGCTGGACCATTATCTCTCGATTTTTAAAGCACCCAGATCAGAATACTTGCCGCAATCCCTAGAATCGAGGCCTGACCAGTTTTCGGAGCCGCGGCACCAATCTCTGGTGGAGGGTTTTCGTACACATTTGGAATATCAGAGGACGACGACGAAGAAGAAGAAGAAGACGAAGAATCAGAAGGGAGTGGTTCTTGTAGTGGAATGCTGTTAGTCAGAACAGGACCAGTTCCGCATTCTACACCAGTACAGTCTTCTGTCACGGTTGCAATGGCTGTGCTTAGCACAGGATCGTATACAGTACTTGTTCGTGCAGAGGTTACATTGGCGATAACTGTCACGTTAAAAGAAGACTGGATAGATGTACTGGTAGTTGGCACAGGCAGCGGAATAACTGTTTCTGGGGTATTAGGGGTAACTACCACTGTCTCACTCAACGTAACGACAGATTCAGTTCCAACCATTTGAGTCAGAACAGATGGTAGTGCCCCTGGTGGAATAACTCCCGGAGGAATCACACCAGAAGGAATCACACCAGATGGGATCACTCCAGCGGGAATGGCACCAGAGGGGATGTATTCTGAGGTGGTGGTTGGCTCTACTGATGAAGTACTCACTGGCACGGTGGTTACAATAGGCACTAGCCCTGAAGTTACAGACGAATCCATTGCGGAATATTCTGGATCCACTGCTTGCCGTGGCTCCAGATTAACTGTAAGATTCTTAGGAGGTGGTTGGCCAAAGCACATTGCCCAGAAGGAACTCTTTGCTGTATCAGCCTCGCCCGTTGAACAAGTTTTATCTAAGCAGCGAATCATAGGGTGACTTGACCGAACGCATAAACAGCCCTGAACATCTGGCTGGCCCTTACAAGAAGCATCCTTCATGACTTGTGCTATGCAAGATGGAAGACAAGATGGTGAAGCTGGGGCTTTGGCGGCAGTAGCAGAACCAGCAATGGCTGGTATAAAGGCTACAGCCAAGGATACCTTCATAACGAATTGTTGTATTTGTATAGCCGAAACAAGAATTAGAAAAAAAAAAAGAGTGGTACAAATGAAAAACTATTATATATAAAAATGCAAAATGAACTTTTATATATGTATGTACGTAGAATTAAACATCATTTCAGCAATGGCATTATCCGTATTACTAGTTGCCTAGTTTGGTGCTCGCCAGGAAATTAACAACATCTCCGGTACGACGCAAGAAAATTGCGACCCCAATCTCTTGCCCTCTTGTTTGCTTCTCCATCAGTGTCCTGATATGTTCATCAAATGCATATGATCATAATTTTCAATAAATATATTTCGAAAACACCCTTCGAGTATGTCGAGATTTTGTCCCTGTTATTCTGGGAAGGACTGCATTGAGATCGACATCATCACTACTTCGCGGGCCTAATAGCGATTCTGAGAATCAGCAGCCTGTTTCGCTTGGCCCTCAATTTGCTTCAGTGCAGCCTCGCAAGCAGACATACGGTCATCAAAATCAAGCCACGCTTGATTCTGATTGTTGATATGGTGCGCCCAGGATTTGCACATTTGCGCAGTTCGAATGCTCAGTTCTTCAACGGCCTCCACAATTTCGTCAATTTTAGTTTGAATATAAGGTAGTTTTTCCTTGAGTATAGCCAAGTCACGAGACCTCAGGGTAGAAGGCAGTTCCAAAGAGTTTGCAGTCTCCAATGAAGCAAATACTGATTCGAGGGTATCCAGACGTGCACGAACCATTGTGTCTTTTTGCTCTATGGTCACATTTCTGTCATAGTCACCGGAAGGCGTAGGGACTACAGGTTTCCACAACTCTTCTATATCTTTCCACAGCCCGGTCTCATTTAGCTTTTCCGAAGTGCTTACAGCTTGAGGTTGAGCCTGGAAGAACTCATTGATGGTTTTTTCTAGATCGTCCACTTGGGCCGAAAGACTCTTTGCGCTGTCATTTGAAGCCGCCACATTTTCGAGGTATTGCAGACGCTCTTTTAGTGCTTCTACTGATTCGTTCATCGCTTGTTGCTGTAATATACTCTTGAGAAGGTTTGTAAGGTGGTTCAAGCTGCAGGTCAGCTGGTTCCAGTGCCTGGGAGGGAAGTCTCTGTGTGATGTAATTTACGCCGGGGGCATTGATCTGGCCGATGGGTAGCATGGGAATCAAGTTCTGAGCAGTTCAGCAGCTTGAATAAGGCTTTATGATGGTGTGAATGAATTAGAGCTCTATGAAACTAGTCCAAGGTGATTTGGCCGTATCCCAGATAAAGGCAGTTTTAGAGAATTGCGCCACATATTGTGAGGCACACCGATTCAGCAGCTACAGGTTCCCTAGATAAAGCATCACAGATATATATAATTTATCAAAGTATTAAAAATTACATAGTCAAATACTACTAGTTCTATCTATAACTTTGGTTCATGCTCCATATAAAACGACAAATCACGTTTTGGTGTTGGCGCAACAGTCAGGCACATTTTACTTTTATATAATGCAACATTGTCAATTTCATCTCCATCTGGGTATCCAGTTCTTTCGCCTGCTAGCCTGGACTCAATATCTTGTTTAGCATGAGCGACAAACGCAGAAGCCTGTTTCGTCGTCAAACCCTTGTCAGCAACCAACTTCTTCTCAACCAGGCTCAAAATCTCATCAACAGCAGGCTCTCCGCCACACTGTTCTGCCAGCTGCTCAATTTCCGAAGCCTCAAACTCAATCTTTTGCTTAATGGCCAAATTGACTACACTAGAGCTTACAACAGTCTCAAGAGTAGGCTCTGGGGTACACTGGGATTGGAGGTGAACGCACAACTTGGCTCTTTCCTGACTCTTGGGTGAGATGTATTTCTGCATCATCTCCAGAACTTCTTTCTTAGTTATAGTCTCTGCCAGTTTCGCATCGTCCGAATGCTGCGTGAAATCGTAGAATCCACTTTGAATATGAGTCCAATATCTATCGGATTCTTCTCTCAAGTTCTTTCTTTTCTCCAATTTCTTGGCAATCAGGGACTGAACGTGATTATCAAACTCTTCTTCAGTCATCTCAGCCAGAGTAGTCTCCAGAGTTTCAAAGAAGCTGTCAATTCTCTCTTCAAGATACTCGGTAGATCTCTCACTTTGGATCAACACTCTATAGCCCATTGTGGCTCTTGTTGTTCTAACACCACCAAACACGACATATCCGAGCTGCTCTTTAGTTCTCAATTGATTAAAAGCTGGCTCAGCAGCAATCTGCGCAAATAAGTCGAGCTTGACTTTGGCCCGTCTGTCAGTGAGGTTACCTACTTGGACGATATATTCAATCACCGAGTTGATGTTTTTGGGATCACCCAGTGGGACCTTGTAATAGCAGCTGGTACCGGGGTTGAGATAATAAGATCTAGGGCCAATTTCCTGACCGGCACATAATGGCTCTGCCTTCAAGATGCTGGCAGTCATGTCGGCGATTTCCAAGCTCTTTTCTTTGGTGATGTTGCCTACGGCCATAATTTCAATTTGAAGGTTTCGCAAGATTTCGGGCAAAAGCTTCTCCAGATCCTGAGGCTCAACTTTGTCCATTTCTCTTGCCTTCTCATCAATATGCCAGATGTTTTCGTTCAGCAGGTAGTGAGAATAAGTAGCCACTTGCGAGTATGGAACATTGTAGCCAAAGTTTCTGAAAAACCGTTGCAGCCGTTGCTTGATTACCACAAATCGGTCTTGGTCAATCTTGTAGTTCTTGAGCTTGCTCAACACCCGCTCCAATAGAACCGGTAGCTTGTGGTTGAACCCGCCAACAAACACTCCCAGTCCGCCTTTCACCAGCGACACTTCATATCTCAGACCCGAGATTTCCGCGTCATATGCAAACTCCACCAAGTCCTCATTAATCAGAGAGATCAACAAGGCCGTCCGAGCCGCGTTAGCCGGGGTGGCCTGGGGAATTGGAGTTTTCAGGGCAATGTGGACATCGGCCTTTGGAGTCCAGAAGGTGTCGTCCTTTTTGTGCCAAACAACCACTTGTGGAGAACGCTTGATCAATCTCGGCCAGGTGAGCCGGTCTTCTGGAGCGATCTCTTTTTTGTGCACATCAAAATTTGTTGGGATAAATTCGTTCTTTGGTGGTAAATGTAATTGGTCATTTAGCAAAGGAGCATTTCTGAGCCGCTCATTGAGTTCGTCGCTGAGGTTTTGGCAGCTATATTCAGTGCCATACCATTTCTCAGTCTGATCCAGCCCTTCCAAGTTCTGGCCCACCACGAAGAACCTACAATTTTCTGGAGTGAGATATTTGGCAAAATCACTGATAAGATTGGCATCATACTGTCTGAGCAGGTGATGGCTCAGCAGCATGTTCCGAGGCAGTACTAGCCGTTGCATGATGCTGGCCAATCTCGAAGTGGTAGCGATTGCAGCACCCTTCTGCTGGAACCGGAAGTTCATTTCTGCCTGTTCCTGAAGCTCGTTGAAAATCCACTGCTGAGGTGGTGTCTGCTTCAGCATGTTTAGATAGGAATAAGTGGCCTCAAATACATCTTCGTAATGGTCCAGCCCTTGGTCTGTCAACTCCACATCGATAACAAAGAAGTCGGTCCCATCCACCACGTGCTCAGACCCAGCTGACAAGCTGGTGGCCCATGACTTGGCCTTGAGATACTGTAGCAAAGAGCCTTTGCCCTCGTGGCCGATCAAATGTGAGAAATACGACCCGGGCTTGGAGGCATAGTGGGGCTGTTGATCGGGAATTTGGAAGTACAGTGTCAAGTGTTTCTGGTCCATAACAGACTTGGCACGAATGAGCTTGTTGAGCTCGGATTTGGTGAATGGCACTGACTCGTAGGTTGGAGGTGGTCTGTCAATGTTTTTCACAGCGCTAAACTTATCACCGACCCACTGCTCCAGCGTTTCAAGCGATTCTCTGCCAATAACTACCAGCTTCATCAGATTGGCAGAGTAATACTCAGCATGGAATTTGAGCAATTCTTGCCGCACATCTTGTCCTCTCTGCTTTGGCTCTATTTCTAGTGTGTGCAGGTTACCAGTGGAAAACTTGTTGTACGGATGGCTAGGGTTAGCCAGAGATCGGTCTAGTTGGTGCAATCTCCAGGTGTCGCTTTGCAGGTTCTTCTTGTTTTCGGAATCGACAGCTCGAATTTCACGATCCTTACATTCTGGAAGGAACAATGGAGAAATGAAGAACTGGGCAAATCGGTCTAACGCTCCTTCGAGATATTTGTGGTTAACATCGAAGAAATAGTTTGTTTCGTCGGTGGATGTGTACGCATTTGACTGACCCGAGTGTTCAGATAAATAATTATTGTAATCGTTTTCTGTAGGATACTTTTCAGTGCCCATGAATAGCAAATGTTCGCAGAAATGGGCCAATCCTTGTAGGTCCTTTGGATCCGAGAAAGAGCCAACGTTTACGTCGAGAGCAGCGGATGCTTTGTCACAATCTGGATCGTGGATTAGCAGTGCTTCGAGCTTGTTTGGTAATGTGATGACTCGGTATTGTCGGTTATCGAGAGAGGGTCTCTCTAGATCTGACGCTACGGTTTGCGTCAGGCTTGAAAAGTTTGATTTGGGTTCCATATTGTTTTGGCAGTCTGCTTAGGGGTGTGATTGATGTGGTGAATAATAAGAATTGGTCACTCACACAACAGGATCCCGCTCTATGTTAGCTTTCAATGAGAAACAGCAGCACCAACACTCGAATTGTGGACGTTTTCAGTGAGAAACAGCAGCACAAACGTTCGAACTATGGGGCGCTACTACTGCCACAAGGATACATACAAACCTTGGTGGATAAGGGGCGACGATGATGCTTATTAAAACCTGGTTGTCTCGGTGCCGAGAACGTGTTGGACCACGACGGGGGTGCTCGAGGACTATTTATTAAACACCGATTGGAAGTACAACGAATGAAAGACGAAAATACCCACGATGAAGATGGACCTCTCGGGAATATTCTCATAAACTAACTGTACGGAGAATCTACGATGAAAAAGAAGGACGAAACAGGAATACAAGAATAGATATCCTTCTGATTGTGGCGATGAGGAAGGGAAAAAAAAAGGTGAATGGTTAGAGAAAGAAGGAATAATACTGGAGAAAGAAGGATTAGGTAAGGGAAAGTGGGAGAAGGAGAGGGAAGAAAAAACAAAACGCAGGAAAAAAGGAAAAATAGTGCGCCACTAGTAGGGTGTTGTTTCTGTCTTTTGTTCCTTGTCCTAGTAATCGAGGAATCGGTTATGACGTTGGATCGTCAGGATAGATTGTGATTGATCGTAGCGCCATTTTGGGTCCTCTGAGGCACTTGGTCATCTTGGTATAGATGAGGGCTTATGCAGCTAGAGGCTATTGCTACTGCCGGAGCTGCATATATTAGCGGAGGCTTTAACAAGAGGATTTGTGCTTTTTTGGTGACAAATGGCTTATGTCAGGGTGTGTGACCGGATGACGTCAGCGGGGAAGATTTGGCTGATTTTGATTTTTATTTTTATTTTTTTTTTTCGGTTCTGATCTGATTCGAAATTAGAAGGAGTCGTGGGTCTTTGGTGATACTGACCGCAGCAATACTAAGAATAGGGCACTAGAATTAGAATACAGAATAGAGCATCGTAGAGTGATACAGTAGGAAAAGAGATTGTGCTATGCTGAAGCATGTAATACGAGCTTTCGGCACCAGTAGCAGTGGTACTAATGTCTATTCTGACCGGATCCCTAAAATAGGGGACCAAATATATGTCGCCATGAGCTCAGGAGTAGACTCCTCTACAGTCGCTGCTTTAATGGCAGAAAAGTACACTAATGTCAAAGGTGTGTTCATGGCGAACTGGTCTAGCACCTCAAAGTGCATGGAGAACGATTGGAACGATGTCCAGAAAGTCTGCAGGACTATTGGGATTCCCTGTGAACGGGTGAATTTCGAGAAAACCTACTGGACAGAAGTCTTTGAGCCTATGATAAGCTTGTACAAAAAGGGACTAACACCAAATCCTGACGTAGCCTGCAACAGGCACGTAAAATTCGGCGCTCTTTTCGATCACCTGGCCAAAAAGAACTCTAATATGAGTAATCAGAACTGGTGGATGGCAACAGGACACTACGCTCGAGTAGCCCAATCGCACCACCAGGAACAGGCTGAACCAGAAGAAAAAGGATCAGGAACGAATAATAATTGCCAACAAAACCCGAACCTGCATCTAATGCGCCCCAAATATCTTGCCAAAGACCAAAGCTATTATCTATCATCGATCGAGCCCAAAGTGCTCGACCGCATTCTATTCCCCCTAGCGCAGTATACCAAACCAGAGATCAGACAAATAGCAGCCAAGTACGGCTTACACACGGCGACGAAGAAAGACTCCCAGGGCCTCTGCTTCGTATCCCAATCGCATAACAACTTTAAGGATTTTCTTGCCGACTACATTGAGCCAAACCCTGGGGAGGTTGTGACTGAAGACGGGAAGGTGGTAGGGAAGCACGATGGTATCTGGAATGCCACAATTGGCCAGAGGAGCAGTGTATCAATGCCGCAGGGTAATCCGCAATACAAAGGCACATGGTTTGTGAGTGAAAAAAAGCCAGAGAAGAATCAGCTCGTAATTGTTCGAGGGCGAGACAACTCTTCACTGTACTCGAAAGGTGTTACATGTAGCAAGTTCAGATGGCTCGTTGATAGGGCGAAAATCAGAGATTTTGACCCAAATGAGCTGACAGTTCAGTACCGGTCGTTACAGGAACCGGAGAAACTAGTCAGACTTGACATCACGAGCGGTGGTGATGGCAGTGATGAAGTCTCTGCAGAATTCGCTAATGCTCGTAGAGCTGTTGCTCCTGGACAGTATCTGGTTGTGTACTATGGAGATCATGTTCTCGGGAGTGGAACAATTGCATCGACCTTCTAGATTGTATTGAGGGAGAGCTATCAGTGGTAGAGATAATCAGCTCCTAAGCGATGTAAATATTTAACTTTTGACCAATGTAAATAACTAACTCCTAACTTAATAACTAACTCCCTAACCGATCTAAATAGTCAACTCTTAACCAATGTAAATAGCCAACTCTTAGCCAATGTAAATAGCCAGCTCCCAAACGATCTAAAAAAAAACCAGTTCCTAACCACTTAACCACTGTAAACATTAATAATCTTCATATACAAGCAAATCAAATACCTATCTACCCATAGCGGTCCAGCTCACTAGCGCATGGTCAGCCGCGCGATAACTCTACACCACCTCCCATCACGATCAACAACTACAACCGACCCCGACTCAAATCCCCCTAAATAGTTGAGCAGAAGTCTGTATAGAAAATAAAAGATGATGTGGCCATCAGCTACGCCAAATCTGTTCAAACTGCCCACAGTAAACAAGGATGATGCAGAAGATGACGGCATGGCTACTGATCCACATAGAGACGAAAAGGTAATATCCCTAGCGATATCCAAAGCCGGATACATGCTGGTAGCCATTACCTGGAGAGCTGTCTACGTATTCAGGCCGAAACCTTTCTGTCCAGTAGCTGCGTACATTCGGTCAGATCAAAGCATATCAGAATACGGCGACAACGAAACAGTACTGATTCGACCAGATGGACAGGTCATCGCAGTGGCCACCTCGCAGGGGTGCGTCCTGACATTCGCAGTAATCTCACATGCAAATGCTCGAGAGGTGATGACCTTTGGAAACATACTAGAAGACAAGTCAAATGTATTTCTAGGTCCAGGAGAGTCAGTTGGTGTGCGTGAACTGAAATTGCGGTTCAAAACAGTTTATCGTGTCGAATCGCAGATCTCACAGGCTTTGGCGTTGGACGAGGCATTGCTTATAGTAACAAAAGACCCCCAGGCTCTGCAGCTTGTAAAATGGGATTCCAATGATAGTCTTTCAAGGACCCACAGCACTCTAATCAGCGATCTAGACTGGATTCCAGATACAGAACTGGTCACGTATGTGACTAAGAGTAGAGCCATGTCGCTGTTTGCATTTATCACCTATTCTGGAGTAGCATACACTGCTACTCTGAATGAGGCTTCTTCTAAACTAAACGAAACCATACCGACATCATCGAATGAGGGATCGCTACCTGATAGTACAGCAGAATCTTCCAATACCATCAACGCTAAATTGGACGGGTCGAGTAATGACCCTACCTTCTCAGGTCACAAATTCCACGAGCCCAGTGGGTTTGACAAACAGGATAATCTCGCAGTAAGAACTGCAATCAACGCTCGCTTCAGTGTGGTGGCAGTAGGCTGCACTAGGGGCAAGATATTTTTGTATAATATTCGTGATTACAATGGGTCTACCCGTAAAATAAGGTCCATTGATCCACCTTCATCATCCACCGGGATGATCCAGTTGATGAAATGGTCATCTGATGGCTATGGCTTATTTGTGGGCTACGAAAATGGGTGGGCTCTGTTCTCGGTGTACGGTATGCTCAATGCCTCTTCGTTCCTGTCAAAACAGGAGCAGAAGCAGTCTGAGGCCTGGCTTGACGGGATCAAGGAAGCAGTTTGGTCCTTCTCCGGCGACACTATATTTATCATTCCCAATAACGGCCAGTTGTGGTCGCTGAACGTACGAAGATGGAGCGCATGTGGCAATTACACCAGCGCGAATCTTCACAGACCAATCCTGTTCACCGACACGCAATTGATGCTATACCGGGGCCAGGAGCAGAGTGACACTACTACAATTGATAGAGATGCGCTGCAGTGGATGCCTGTGTCGATCCCAGTCGACTATGTCGCAGACAATTGGCCTATTCGGTTCGTCACATGCAGCGATGATGGCAGATATGTAGCAATATCAGGAATCCGCGGTCTAGCACATTATAGTGTCCACTCTGGCAGGTGGAAACTTTTTACCGACACCTCATTCGAACAAGAGTTTACTGTCAGAGGTGGCATGGTGTGGTACCACCATTTGCTGATTGTCGCCTGCGATGATGACTCTGGGCATGAGGTGCGAGTGTATTCTCGAGAGCACGATCTCGCTCCCCAGTATGTCATGTGCACATATTCTCTCCCAGGTCCAGCTGTCAAATTGAGCATGCATGGGGACCTACTGCTTGTGTACACCTACGACAACACTCTACATTTCTTCCGAGTAGTATATAACGACAATCTGCACCAAGTCCAGCTCGAACTCCAGCATGAGATCTCTTTTGACGGGATCGTCCAAGCACCTGCTCGTGTCAGAGCTATCAGTTGCTTTGTCACTGGTCCTGTAAAGACGGCAAAGGAATGTCCTTTGCTTATGCTCGTTGATGGAATGCTGGTGCTTCTAAGGCCCAAAAAAGACGAGAAGAATAGCAGTGGCAATGCGGTGGTTGAGTACAGAAAGACAACTTTGCACCCCAACATCGAGTACTATATAGTATCCACTGTTAATAGCTCCAGCGCTTCGAGTGCGACTGCCAAACGAATCTGGGCTTTTGACGGGCAAGACATGCTAGTGTGGCTCCATGATTTAGAGGAGGACCAGAGCCAAACTCCTTGTGTGATACCTGTAGAGTCCTATCCTCTATCAGTGCTACTAAATAAGGGGATCATCATGGGCGTCGAATCCGACACGGTTCTTCCTCGGGAGGCCTCTTTCACATACTTCAAGCTAACTACCACGAGCCAATTGTTCGTCCCACACATTCTGGAAGCCTATCTAAGAATGGACGACGAGAGCGATAGCAGCACCAATGGCAAAGGGTATGATAGAGCGTTGGCCACTGCCCGAGAATACCTTGATCTGAAGTACTTCGCACACATCCTGGAGATGCTACTCTATCGGATACTGGATTCTGAAGCAGGCCAGCCAGAGTGTTCCAGCACTTTGATTAAAGCCCTCAAGCTGCTGAAAGAATTCCCGGAGATGCTCGATATTCTAGTTGGGTGCACTCGTAAGACTGAGGTCTCATATTGGAAAAAGCTGTTCGACGCCGCAGGGTCGCCGCACGACATGTTTGAAGAGTGTATACAATTGGGGAAACTCAAGACTGCTGGAGGATACTTACTAGTTCTGCACAATTTACACCACCAGTTTGAAGATAATACCGAAGATACAGTTACTTTGATGCGTCTAGCGCATCAAACGGGGGACTGGGAATTGTGTAAGGAGCTGGCCAGGTTTTTGACAGCCGTTGATCAAACTGGTGAAACACTGAAAAAAGTATTAGATGCAGTAGGGATTGTATATAAAGCGTGAGTAGTTTCCTGATCTCATTCTTGTTTTTTCTTAGTTATTTGTGTCTGTTATTTTATTAATATTTATTTAGTACTATTAATATACAATTGTAATACTAAGCAGTGCCCTGTTTCTCTAGTTAGTGTTCCAAATTCGATGGCTACGTTTTTTTTTTTTTTTTTTTCTTTTCCAATACATACATGAATGAATCGATCGACAAAATCGTTAGACTTTGGCTTCTCTACGCTTCCCTCTTCCTCAAAGTAATGGAAAACATGTGGCTGTTGCTTCCAAAAGTTGATTGTCTCTTGGAACTCCATTTGGCCCTTGGCATGCAACATAGTGATCACTCCTTGATCCTTCAGATATCGGTTTCGTTCAAACTCCTGTCGAAGCTTAGTACGAATCTTTGCAGCTGGGAATGGTAGTTCGTAAGTAGCTCCGATTGTTGGTGCCTAAAATTGTTAGCCTCTGATCTCGCCAAAAGTCGCAATGGGACATACACTACGCATGAACTGTCGATAGAGCGACAGTACATTTTTGCGGGACTCGCTAGATGTGGCCAGAAACTTGGTGGTTTTGGCAAATGCTGTAGCTTGAGTGACCATTCTTTCTTATTATTTTTTTGTACTGTGATAACTTGGAAATTTTAGCATAACGACAATTTAATGCATTCTGGTTGGGTGGAATGTCGCGTGTGGTGGTCACGTGACCCGAGTGTTGTGAATTTGTCCCCATCCGGGTAATTCTTTTATGTGTGGGTATTTCCCCCAGTTGTTGACTTCTCTTATCGCATCGACGGACGACGATTAATTCGAACACCACTGTCAAAGGAACCAACAAGACCAAATTAAATAAAAAAAAAAAAAATCAAAGATGGACACATGCCAGGCCTTCCGCCACCCGTCAGTATGGAACCTAGCAGTTTCTCTGCTTCTCACAGTGGGAATTGTTGTGTCCTATGTTCCCCAGCATGTCAGAGTTGTAAAACGTCGAAGCTCGGAGGGTATCTCCCCTTGGTTCCTGCTACTAGGAGTGCTCTCTGGAATCTGCGCTGTATGCAATATCTGGATCTTAGGTTCCCCAATATATCACTGCTGTACTGTAGTTGCAGCAGGTGAATGCTTTGCTTCGACATTAGGCATAGCACAAATCACCCTGCAAGCCTTTTCGGCAGCCTTGATTCTTATCCTAGTATTGATCTTTGCTCGAGATCGCCCTTTCGAATCACCTGACGAGTTTGCCAAAATACAGGTAGTAGGGCGAATATGTTTGACCGGGTTCATGGCTTCAGTGCTAGCTTCCATCTATGTTTATTTCTATCGTCCAGCTTATAAGGGCCCCGTAGCAGACATTTTTGGACTATTAGGAGCAGTACTAGCCATTATTCAGTATTTTCCCCAGATATATACTACTTTTACTCTCCAGCATGTTGGAACTTTGAGTATCCCCATGATGTGCATGCAAACCCCAGGGGGGTTTCTGTGGGCTGCTAGTCTGGCTCAACGAGAGGGAACTACCTGGAGCTCATGGCTACCGTACTTCACGGCCGCTGCACTTCAAATGGTTCTATTGGTTATGTCGTTGTATTTCGAACTCCGCAATAAGCGACTAGCAAAGGGCATTGCCCACGTGAGTGAGCATGATCCATTACTGGAACATGACTAGACAGTTTTGCTAGAACCTGATTGTGAACAGAAAATCTCTAAGTATCTGCGTGTTGTGACATAATCCTTTATATACTAGTACTATAATTATTTATTTATTTACTTAATTTTACAATTTGTCTTTGTAAGTTTCTTCTAATATCAACAATATATACTTGAACATGTTGCTGTATGACGACAAGTACTTCACCAATACCAGATTAGAACGAAATGGTCTTGAATACACTAAATCCTTCAGAGCCAGTTGCAACGAGTCCACCAGGGAACTGCTTATTGAAGTGGACCTCTTTGGCATCCTTCTGCCAGTGCATGAACATCATTTGTGGTGGAATGTCTCCAAGCCCAGCACTCTCCTTCTGTTTCCTGACTTCTTCGTCATCAGCCTCCATAGACAAATCCCATAGAGTCACAGTATTGTCTTCACAGGCAACCGCAACTGCAGATTCTTCTAATGGGCTGAATTCGATAGCAGTAATTGGCTGTTTGTGGAAATCGAACGAGGCAACAACAGCATCCTTACTTGGATTCTGTTTCTTAAAGTTTCTCATGTCCCACACAGCCCATCTTCCAGCATCATCACCACTTGCCAGAAGGTTAGGCTGCTTTTTATTCCACGAGATTACATTAACATCAGTATCGGATGCCTTGACAGAGAGCAATGGCTTCTTGTTATTAGATCGAATATCCCATACTCTGAGGTAGCCGTCCACGCCGCAGCTTGCGAAAATTGATTCCTCTCTTGGTGACCATTGCAAATCCTCCACACTTCTATTCTGAGAGTTTACATCTGCTTGGAATGGATTCTTATCGGTTTTCCACCCAGATTCGGTTCGCTTGGTGAAAAAGATTCTACCATCCATATCACCAGTCAGCAGGCCACCAGTTTTCATCAATGGAGACCAGTCGATAGCGAAACCCTCCACATTGCCGTGGTTTCTGATTGTATGCGCAGGTCTATTCTTGTTTTTATCCACTTTTTTACCTGGATTGTCAAACCAGTTGAAATGCTGAGTGATATCCCAAATAAAAGCCTCACCAGATTCAGACATGGAAGCAGCAAAGTATTCGCCAGTGGTCTTGCAGTGAGGGTTCATTCGGATTCGATTAGTTGGATGAGGAGTAGGAAGCTTCAAGTAGTCTAGTCGTGGTTCATAGTCGTCACCTTCCTCCTCGTCATCATTCTCGTCATCGTCGTCAGCAACATATGTCTTGGCCATCTGATCAAGTTTGAGAACTGTGATACTGTTATCCCGAGCCTTTTCGGCCTGGGTCCCTGAGACTAAATAGGTGGTTTGAGGATAGGTAGTTCGTACATCTCCCAAATTGTCTTCGATAATATCAAATGATAGTGATGGATAGTCTACATTGAAGGAATGTAACATGTGGTATGCATTCATATCTGGTTCCATTGTTTCGTTGGGCCCTAGTGGTGCTGATCTCTGGGGCACGTAGACTCGTTGGACTCGAACTTGCTGATTTTGAAGTTCATCTTCCTCGATGGTTTTCAGGGCCTTACCTTTTCCGCCGTCTTCTAGCAAATCTGAATCGTCGTCGTTTTCGTCATTCTCATTGTCGATTTCGTGGATTTCATCGTCGTCGCTATCATCACCTTCGAGGTCTTCTAG
>JAJLUM010000001.1:190704-239938 GCA_030564265.1 Blastobotrys attinorum
AAAAAAAAAAAAAAAAAAAAAAAAAAAAAAAAAAAATTCGTGCGGCCGAAGATAAAAACCTAAAAAAATAAAAACCACACAGCTGGGATTCGAATTCAAGACCATCTCCGAGATCAAAAAATCACCACTCACCAACCGAACACCCACCATAGACATGTACAAAAGTTTTCTAGACATGGAACCACCCCCAGGATATGTTCCTGGGGTAGGTCGAGGGGCCACTGGGTTCACTACCAGATCGGATATTGGCCCTGCTGCAGCTGCTGCCGCACGAGACGATAGAGCCAGTGATGACGACGATGAGGACAATGAAGAAAGATTCAAAGATGCCGATGGAGAGATCGAGGAGCAGGGTCTCTTCTCCAAACAATCTGCTGACGATGAGGACAAGGAAGCAGATCGCATATTTGCCCAGGTAAACGAGCGAATGGGTGAACGACGCAAAGCTCAGAGAGAGGAACGTGAAAAAAAACTAGCTAAAGAAAGAGCAGAAAACACGAAAGAAATATCGAGCCAGTTTGAGTCAGAGAAACATGGTTTAAAAGAACTAACTGAAGATGACTGGGCATCTATCCCTGAAGCTGTAGATATTACACGTAAGAATAAGCGTAGACGAACTGAGGCCCAGATGAACCAACGGTCGTATGCTACACCGGACACACTGATCGCCCAAAGGCAGGGACAGGGTGTGATGCAAAGCTCTATAAATCCTAACGCTGAAGAAGAGGAAGGACAAGTGACCGATTTCCAGGCACTTGCATCTGCAAAGAACCAACGTCTCTCTATGGTTCTGAACCAGGTGGTCGAATCGAGGAACCAAGGCTCCGAATCAGGGTCCGGATCAGCTGCCGAATCGTTTGACCATGAGGCCTTTCTGCAGAAAATGAAATCACAGAACGGGGATACAGCTAGCGGTAATGATATGCTCAATATTGGGGACGTCGATCAGAAAAGAGAGCTCTATTCATCGCTGATCAAGCATAACCCGTCCCCAGATGCATATCTGAGCTATGCTCGACTTGAAGAAAAAATGGGTAAGCTCGGTAAGGCTAAGAAAATTATTATGGAGGCATGTGAGAGTTTCAGAAAAGACGAACTCTTGTGGTTGGAGAACATTAGACTAAATGAGGTTAAAAGTAATGGAAGAATCATCGCGAGTGAGGCGTTGAGGTATAATGTCCACAGCGCGAAGTTGTGGCTCAAAGCGAGTGAGCTTGAAGAGGACAAGGAATCAAAGATCAGGGTTTTACATAAGGCATTAGAGTCAATTCAGACGAGTGAAGAGTTGTGGAAGGCATTGATCGATCTGAACGACGAGAGTGAAGAAGAGACCAAAGAGCTGCTGGAGGGGGCAGTCGAGTTTGTTCCGACATCTGAAGATTTTTGGTTAGCATTGGCGCAGTTAGTGCCCACAAAAGAGGCTAAAAAGATTCTTGGAAGAGCCCGAAAGGCATTGAGAACATCCAGCGCTGTTTGGATATACGCGACCCGGCTGGAGGAGGATTCCAACAGAAATGTTGAGCATATTAATAAAGTGATGGAAAGGGCTGTTAAGGAATTAGAGTCAGAGAATGCCCTGCCAAAGAGGCAAGAATGGATCGCAGAGGCGTATCAGTGCGAGTCAGAGAAGAAAATCCTCTCATGCCATGCCATTATCAAGGCGACTATTGGTCAAGAGATCGAAGAAGACGACAGAGCAGAAACGTGGAAGCTGGACGCTAAAGATGCTATATCTAAATCCATGTATGAGACAGCGAGAGCGATCTATGCTCACAGCTTAAGACTATTCCCTACAGATACAGACTTCTGGCAACTCACTGTGGATCTGGAATCCCAACATGGCACCAGCGAGTCGTATATAGAATCACTACACAAAGCAGTCGATGCTTGTCCGCACGTGGAAGACTTCTGGATCTCTCTTGTCAAGCAGTCAAAGATTGGATCTAGTACTGCGGAGGCTCAAAAAGTGATATCACGTGCATTCAAAGCACTACCAGCAAGCGATAAGCTCTGGGATCTCGCAATTGACTTAGAGGTCGAGAACGGCAACATTGACAAGGCTAAGTCTTTGCTCAATGTTGCGAGGGACCAGATAAACTCTGAGCTGATCTGGATCAAAAGCATTATATTCGAGAGAATCCATGGTTCCAGTGACCAGGCCTTGCGACTCGTTGAGGAAATGGACCGTCATTATCCTCTATCACCGGACATGTATCTCCATAAGGCCAAGATCTATGAGGCACTGGGCAATGCAGAAGAAGTAGGTGCTGTATATGCTCAGGGGGCCAAGGTCACCCGCTCAGAGCGTTTGTGGTTGGCGTGGGCCAGATTGCTGAAGAGTCGAGGCAATACTGTCGCAGCAAGAGGTGTTTTGGACCAGACACTTGTCTCTGCGAAGGAGAGTGAGGAGATTTGGCTCGAACGAGTACGATTCGAGAAATGGCTGAACAATGAAAAACAGGCCTCTGTGCTGCTCAGTCAGGCATTGCAGAAATACCCGAAAAGCGGTACTCTGTGGAGTGAGCGAATATGGATGGAGCCATCGATGAAAAGGCTCAGAATAGCTGCCCAGGCTCTGGAGAAGACTAATAATGACCCTATTGTAATCTGCACTATGGGGCGAGTGTTTTGGGGCAGCAGCAAAGACGACAAAGCGAAGAACTATGCCAAAGCAGAGCGATGGTTTGAGACAGCGGTGAACTCTGATCCTAATGTTGGCGATTTCTGGCTTTGGTATTATCGGTTTTTGGAAGCCGCGGGAAAGCCGCATGCGGCTCAGGAGCGGCTTTTGGAGCGCGCCTTAGCTGCGGACCCGCAGGCTGGTGAGATATGGTCGGAAATAGCTTCAGATGAGGTGGGAAACTACAAAAAGTCGAAAAGAGAGGTGTTTTTGGATTCGCTAAAGCTCTTTAGTTCGAACGGATCGTAGAGTAACTAGCTATATATATATATATGTATATTTATGATGGCCCATCGCCAAAGACACATATCATCTAGCTTTTACTGGATTGGACAGTTGGTGCAAAAGCAGCTCCTAAATCTTCTGTAACAATATGGCTCTCGTATTATTATTCAACAGTTGGTTTTACATGCTATAACACAGCTTTATATCTACCTCTATGATTACTTCCCTGATGCTTCTCTATACCATCGAACTGCTCTCTCTACACCAACCGTTACAACACCCTGGTTAAACCCTCCAACGACATTTTTCCCCCATGATTTGTAAAACCAAGCTCCATCAAGCAATGGAGCATTTGACTCGCTCTGAGTAGCAACACACGATTTGGATTCAATTGACCAAATCTTGCATTTGCCATCATAGCATGTGCTTAGTAAATAATCACCAATTTCGTTCCATGAGAGCGAGAAAATCCACCCATCATGGCCTGGTAAATTCGCAACATGCTCTCCTGAGGTTGCATCGTAAAGGGAAATAATGGTAGAGTCGCCAGCAGCAGCCAAAAAATTTCCTGCCGGCGAAAAAGCTACGGCCCTAATAGCTGACGAATGGCCCGAAAGCGAATAAGCTAACCGGCCAGTATCTGTATTGTACATATACAGGCCACCCTTTTCAAATCCAACGGCAACCATACTTCCATCATTATTAACATCCACAGAAACCCCGAATCCCTTTCGGTTTGTGCTAAAGGTTTGAATTTTCTCTTGTGTTTCAACATTCCAAAGGTGTACAACACCTTCAATTGTGGAGATTGCCAATAACGGCTCCCGTTCCGCAAATGAAATTGCCCATGAATCCTGTGATGCATCTTCAATCGTGGTATTATCTTCTATTGGTTTCAAGTTTTTGAGGTCAAATAGCCGTAATTTAGCATCAAACCCTACCGCAGCGAGATAATTACCGGTGAAGTCCACTGCAAGGTGGTGAATTCCTTCTGCACCTGATCTGAGGGTTACGGGCTGTGGTTCCGTACTTCCGTTATCCCAGAGCTTGATATTTCCGTCACCTGAAGCTGTAATAGTATATTTCTCGCATGTAGTCACTGCGTAGATGTCGGATTCATGTGCTGTTTGATTTGTTGTTAGTTGGATTTCTTTACTTTTTTTTCTTCTTTTTTTTTAGGTAAATTCACGTACCATCTAGCACGGCATTTGTTGCTATATATGCATGACTCTAATACATGTTAGCTAATACAGAAATTGTTTCATAATCAATTTGCATACCATAATTGGTGTAAGTGTGTGCTTGGTCGATAAGTTTATCGAAAGGTTCGGTTGGGATCGATAGTTTTTTCCACAAGCTGTATAACGCTTTAGTCTTCTGCCGTTGAGGGCCCGATCGGGTTAGGATGGGCAATATAACTGCCAGATACGGCCATCAATGAGTGAATATCCCATCAATAAGCATGATTTCATAATTAATACATCGAATTCTATGATAGGTATTGCGGTAATGTTGAGCTAAAATGTGGCTTGAGGGGTATTTGGCTCGTGGGTAAAATCAATACCTCAAAATCTCACAATAGTAGGTCATCAAATCTAATATATATATATCATCGAATTCAATCTATGTAGATGTCCATTTTCATAGATCCCACTAGCCAGTCAAATCTCATCGTTACCCTTTTTGAATATGGTTGTAGCGTGGTTATTTCTTCTAATAGCTGCCTCAGTCACCAACGCTTGCGTTGAACCAGCAGATTGTTCTGTAAATACCTCCTCTGGAACTCTAAATGGAAACTGCACAGAGTCATATAGATCATTTTTTGGAGTTCCCTACGCTCAAGCTCCTGTACAATCTTTGAGATTCAAGCCCCCATCTGCCTTCAGAGTCAATTACGATACCGGCAATGGAGCCAATGTCTCAATTGACGCTACCAAAAAGCCACCGGCCTGTCCACAGAATTTTTCCAGTACTTACGGGGCAGAGACAAATGAGGACTGCCTGTATTTGAATGTGTTTGCTCCACCAGTGGAAAGTCACAGTAAGTACCCCGTGATGGTTTGGATTCATGGTGGGTCTTTCAATTCAGGATACGCTGCCGAAGAACAATTAGATGGATCACTATTGGCTTCGGGGAAAGACATCATTGTGGTGTCTCTGAACTACCGCCTAGGTGCCCTAGGGTGGTTTGGCGGTGAAAACCATGGAATGTTAGATGCTATCCAGGCAATTAAATGGGTGAGAGAAAATATTGCCGAGTTTGGCGGAGATCCATCTCAGATCACTATAGCCGGTCAATCCTCAGGGGGAACCATGATTCGATACCTACTCAATTGCTCAAAGGCTGTTGGTCTTTTCCAAAGGGCCATTATTCAGTCTGATCCGGCAGGCTTTGGAGCTTTTAATAAATCAGAAGCAATTGGCGCTAGTGACGATCTCGCCAAAGCCCTCAATTGTACAAATTCATCTGACATGAACTGCCTCCAACATGTATCAGTTTCAAATATTGTATCAAAGCAATCCGAGTTTGGTGCCAATTCCAATTCTCTACAGTATGGATGGGGTCCAACTGTTGATGGTGGCTTGATTCCTCAGGACACTTTTGATGCTGTCAGAAGTGGTAAACTTTCTGTGAATCCTGATACAGAGGTTATGATAGGCACCGTGGAAGATGAAGTTGCAGCTTCTCTAGATACTATTGATCCGGATTCACCACAAGAAGTTGTCAATTTAGCAATAAAAAAAGTTTTACCTGAATTGGCACCATATTATACGGGCACATGGAGAAAAAAGCTAGATACTGAGTCTACGCCATTCGAATCTCTAGTAGATCTAGGAACTGACTATGAATTTCTTTGCCCAAGCTGGACCAGCTTTGATGCTATTGTTCAAAAACGCTTGCTGTCTAAGGTGTACTTCTACAAGTTCAAGCTTGGGATTCACAATCCACATTCAGAAACGATGTTCTGCCAACCAAGGAAGCCGCAACATGTATGCCATGAAGATGATATTTTGCCACTATTCGGCCAGTACTCTGGTGATATCACTGATGAGCAGAAGCAGCTCATTACGGAAGTTCAAGCTCGTTGGACGCAATTTGTGAAAAGTGGTGATCCGAATATTGATGGTGATTCGAACGACAAAGTTCATGGAGTCCGATGGAATCCGGCCTCTTCAAACTTTAAAAATGTGCTGTTGATTGGCAGTAACAAGGTCTCTCAAACGGAAGAAGTGGAAAGATGCAGCTCTATAGATAATAATCTTGCGTACATGTTTGAACAGTAAGTGAAGGTGGCGAGAGAGCATGTTATCGGAATATCAAAGTACCTGATGAATAATTTCATGACAATAATGGCCCAAACACATGGGACTCCAAAGTTTTAAATAAGCTGTACAAGTTATATACGAAACATACGAATATCTCGATAGGATCCTACTTTTTAGACTCCTCTTCCTTCTTTGCATCATCACGCCGCTTCAAAAAGGCCTCCTGGATAGAAAGAGCACGAGACTGCCGTTCCTTGCTCTCTGTGTCAATACGCTCCAATTCTTCGATCCACATCTGCTCTCGTTCCTTGGCCTTTTGTCGTTTCAGCTCCTCTGGGTTGATTCTGTTCCTTTGGACCATATATCCACCGGCCACCAAGGCTACAAGAGTGAAACCCTGAAGACCAACTCGCCAAAAGAACATCCGGTTTGCAAGCTTACTGTCACCTGATCGGACTGCTTTTGCTGCAAAAACAAGTGCACCGCAGGTCATCAACATGCCCAAGGGTACTAGAGGTTGCTCTTTAGATTTACGGAGAATCTTCTCCGAGAGAATTTCTTCTCTTGATTCATTATGTAATGTTAGCTATCTGTGACTGAAATGTGAGACAGAGATCAACATACTCCAAGCCTAGATTACTACTGCTCGGCAAACTGGTCATATTCTTATTTAGGATCAAATGGTATGATATGTGACTACAAATTTATGGAGGTTGGGATCGGTCGTTGGTTTGGAAAGAGGATAACGGACCTCCGACCAGACACCCTTAACTGCGATTTTCCAGGGGAGAGTCCACAAGCAGTATTTAAGACTGCTCTAAAAGCCCTGTCAAAGAGTCCAAATATTGTTCTTAAATTCTACATTCTATTAGCTATTCAATCTTCAGCAGTAACAAAGCTCTTCAACTCGGAATAAGCCTTGTCCAAATCGTCATTGACAATGATCTTATCATGGGCATTTGGCTGTTTGGAGTATTCTAGTTCTTTGACAGCTTGGTCCAAACGAGCCTTCAAGGACTCATCAGTTTCAGAGCCTCTGCCCTGGAGCCGCTCTCGCAATGATTCAATGCTTGGTGGAGCAATAAATAGGAATCTTGCATTAAGGTCAGTGTTTTTCACAGAAATGACGCCTTGCATGTCGATATCCAGGATACATTGTCTCTTTTGCTCTTCAGAGACCTTTTTGACTGCAGCAATGGAGGTACCGTAGTAGTTTCCAGAGAATTGAGCGTGTTCAATGAACTCGGAGTTCTCGATAGCCTTTTGAAACTCTGGAACAGTAACGAAATTATATTCTCGGCCGTTGACCTCACCTTCTCGAGGTTTTCGAGTTGTGTCTGCAAAGTGTTAGATAGAAGACTAGCTTGTACTTCTGGCATTACATACGGGAAACCGAGAAGCCGAATCGGTCTGGGAACTCAGCAAAGAGCTTTTTCAGCAGGGTTGATTTACCGGTGCCTGATGGGCCTGAGATAACAATTGGACGTGGCATTTTGTTTGGTTTAGTTAATTAGGGAGTAGTATAAATCGAATGAGGGGGAAAGTGAAAAAAAAAAAAATAAAAAATAAAAAAATTGTGTCTTCATTCCATAATCGCGCGGGCTGTGATTCAGCCGCACCGCTGACATCAGCATACTCCAAATTCTTATTAATCAATCTTTCCCAAGGTGTCTCATATAGAACCACAATCACACATGCTGTTCTCACATAGTACCACAAGACACAATAGTCAATAGGGGACACACAATAAAAAAGCACAACCAACAAATGAACATAACGATCCCCGGATATTCCGAAACTAGCCCGACTCTGTTCAACATTCAGGTGTCGGTGGAAAGAACGACCTTCCAGGTGCGCAAACGATACTCTGATTTTGTCGAGTTTGCTTCCAAAGTGGAACAGGAAATGGGTGAGAAGTCGCCCGTGGAGCTACCGGGAAAGAAGTGGATAGGTAATAAACAACGGGACTTTCTCGATCAGCGGAGACGGGGTCTGGAGATCTATCTACGAAGCATGGCTAAGAACGACGAATGGCGAGAGTCACTAGCGTTCCAAGAATTTCTGGAAATTATCAAGCATATCAAACACAAGAGCAATAAAGACAAGGCCAAACTTTCAGATGCCACAGATTGGCTGAAGGGTATCACGGAAGCTAGGGACTATATTCAGAATGCCATGAGGTCTCCAAGTGGGGCTGAAGGTCGTAGATACATAGTGCTGGCCGGGTCTAAAATTAATGAACTAGAAGCGAGTCTAGCAGGAGACTCATCTTCTCTGGGGGATGGGGAATACCGCCGAAGGCGGGATACTCTTCAAGAGATGATGAGATCTTTACTGAGCATTAAAAGCCAACATGGTACCGGCATAGCAGGGTCTGGGTCTGGGCCTGGGGCATTCCCAGGAGGAGGGGCTGGCCGGCTTGATTCTCATTCACAGGCTGAAAATAAACTGTTTTCGGGACAAGACGAGAAGTCGCCGATCAAGAGCTCTCGTCGAGTTCTGGGCAAGGGGGGAGAGACTGATAGGACGCGAGATAAAGATAACGAAGGGCTTTTGCAGCTGCAAAAGGATGACATGTCTGAGCAGGATCAAATGATCAATTACCTGCGACAGATAATAGGTCGACAACGACAGTTGGGCGAGGACATAAATACTGAGTTGCTTCAGCAGAACGAATTGTTAGATGAGCTTGATGACGATACACATGCCACAAATGCACGGCTCAACCAAGCGAAGCGGAGAGTGGGGAAAATGATTTGAAAAAAAAAAAAAAAAAAGGTTAATTCGTAATCTAAATAGCTTAATGTACACAGTCTAGGGGTCTAGAACCTCAGCTGAGATCGAGGACCGTAGAATATCTTAGTACTGGAGAGCATAATTCCATGTGCCTGTATGTGGGGTAATGTAGATCTAACAGATAAAAAGAGAATTACGGATCTCACATGCTTAGAAGGAAGGGAGGTCTCAGAACTGAGGTGAGATAGTTACTTCGGGCCGAGTACGAGCAGGAACCATTCTTTGCTTTAGCAATCTAATATCACAGTAAGTATTTGCATTACTCTAGCAGCTCCGCTATTCCATGCCCTAATGGTTTTGCGTGATTGCTGAAAATATAATTGTGTATATCGATGTCAATGGAGGAATAATAGAAATAGGCAAGTTTAATGTGTCAACTCGGATTCGAACCGCGAGAGAAGGAATCAAAAGTGGAGAGGGGAAACTCCAAGGGGAGGAGGAGCGAGGGCAGCGGCCAGGCTTAGGCTGGTATAAAATTACCCCCAGCTCCGGTTTCTGTCTGAAAAGTACCATTTCGAGGTAAAAAGACTCTATTCTTGATAACTGACAATCACCGGGAATTGGCACTCTGAACTCGACAGCAAAAGACTATCCCTAAGAGACATACATAACCCAGAATCCATAATGGCTATCTCTCCAGAAGAACGGCTGAAAGCTGAAAAGAAGGTCTCCATGTCAAGCGAACCAGGGAGAATCCACAATCTCACCGACACTGAGGAGCAAAAATTAATGCAAATGTGGTCGCATGTTCTAGTCGCAATTGGAGTAGCTCCTGAAACGTTGAGGCCGTCCAGGACCCTCTCATCTCTCAATGGAAGCGACAAAAAGTCGTCCAGTTCTGGCTCCGGGTGGTTCGGACGAAAAAAGGACACCAGTAATTCGGACGAGATGGCAGAATCCGAAAAGGGCATTCAGGCCACACGAGATGCCCTGAAAAAAGAACTGGGGCCAGTCAAGCCCGAAGAACTCAACCATACTCTGTGGAAAATGTTCCGGGGCGACAACCCAGACAATCTGTTGCTGCGGTTCCTCAGAGCCCGAAAATGGAATGTTCATGATGCAGTAGTCATGCTCTCAGAGACTTTGAAGTGGAGATTCGACTACGGGGTAGAAAGCATCATTGAAGGTGGTGAGGAGAGAATTAGGGAGAAGAAAGAAGATGGGGTGCTGCTCCAATTCAAGGCTGGCAAGTGCTACGTGTGGGGACACGATATGAAAGGGAGACCAATTGTGCATGTGCGACCTCGATTGCACGATCCCAAGGCCCAGACAGAAGAGGATGTTGAGAAATTCACGATTATGATTATCGAGGCCTCCAGACTATGTCTGCATGACTACGTCGACACTGCAGCTACCATTTTCGACCTGTCCGGATTCGGCCTGGGCAACATGGACTATTCAGCTGTCAAATTCATCATCAAGTGCTTTGAGGGGCACTACCCAGAGTCTCTGGGATTCCTGCTGATTCATAAGGCACCATGGATTTTCCAGGGCATTTGGAACATTATCAAGGGATGGATCGATCCGGTTGTGGCCTCCAAGATCTCGTTCACCCGAAATCACAATGACATGACGAAGTTCATCACTGATGAGAACATCCCCAAGGAGCTCGGTGGTAAGCGGGAGTACGAATATGAGTACATTGAGCCTGTCGAGGGAGAGAACGACAAAGTCGGTGACTCTGAGGCCTATAAACAGATTGACGACCAGCGGTTCAAATGGGGCCGGGAGTTCGAGGAAGCGACGCTAGAATGGATCAATAGTGAGAAGGATGCGGACCGGAAGGCTGCTCAAGCTAAGAAGAACGAGCTTGCTGAGAAAATCAGAAAGTCTTACTGGGAGTTTGATCAGTACAATCGACGAAAGACTGTTTTTGATAGAAATGGTTTGTTCAAGACGTTCCACCCGGAATTGAGGGGCAAGAAGACCGAGAATGGGGGTACAGTGAAGGAGAATGGAGCTGAGGGAGCGGTTGTGAATGAGAAGGAGGCTGGAGAGGAAAAGACAGAATAGGTTTGATTGGGTACCTTTTTTGTCTATATATAGAGGGAATAAACGATATATAATTGTCTGGTGGTAAAGCTTGGAGAACACTCTAGTGATCCATATCCATTATTTCAGCTTTGCAGAACATATTGATCTAACTCGAGTCTGTTTGTTTTAATTTAATTCTTATGTATTGATCTGATTCAAATTATCAGTTTCAATTTAGCTCCTATATAATGTTCTACCTCAAGCCGTTTTAGTATAATTGGACTCCTATTTCGGGGATGTCGGTATCCGGATGTCGATATCTCTACCACACCGCATCTCCCAATCTCAGCCTCATCACGAACATTGTACCAAAACACTCCGGATCACATGAGAGACCAAGACAGCTTAGTCCAAAAGCTCTGTGAATGTAAGTATGATAATGAGAGCTTTATTCTTATTGTCAGCAAGTTCTAATAATGCCCATCCAGTTCGCGAGACGCGTCCGACCAAGGAACAGCTCCAAGAATCACTAGACAAAACAGCTGAAAGTGTCAAAGATGGAATCACCAAGCCGAATCTCAAATCCATGGTGAAACTAGTCACGTCACCCAACAAGCTGCCCCAGTCCGCCAGCATACGAATCATCCGTGATTTCCTCTACCCTCAGACACTCGTCCCGACTAAAGTCGTTATATACATCGTGAGCAGTCTGGGGAAAGAAGATATCGGCATGCAGGTAAAGAACCGACTGCTACGGTGGTTGGTCGTAGTATACGATTATCTCGAAGAAAAAGCGTGTATAGAGCGACTTTACGGCCTGATATTCGCACATCTAAGATACGAAATGATCCGTCAGTGGATATGCCATCTGCTGTTCTTGAGCACTAAAAAGGAGCACGTGCGGCCGTGGAGGGTCAAGTACCTACTCGAAATGTTCCATTCAAATAAGGAGTCTCAGCACCTAGCTGCAATTCTGTCGTTATATCGCAGACTCGCTCCAGAATTAGTACTGGAGGCAATTCCTCCTGTGCGGCCGACGCTGTTTGCCCACCCAGATCCAACTGCGATGCAGAGACTAAAAAGAATCCTTGGAGACCAACAGGACCACTATGAACTGAGACTGAAAAGGTCGAGGACAAATATCCCCGAAGTACACACCATGGCTAATGGCACAGAAACAGTAAGGACCCTACGCGATTTCACCGAGAAAGTGCACAAATTAGACTTCCCCCTGCAGATGGGATCCGTGCTAAACGACTCGGGGATGCTAGTAAAACTCCTCCAGTACAGACCAGATCCTGACTCTTGGGAGAGACTGAACGTGTGGCTAGAGCACTCCCTAGATGACCGTCTGCTCGAACGAGTATTTCTTTTCACCGACCAGTGCAGGGTCTTCCCTGGTGCGGCTCAAAATTATGTTTTAGATAATCTTACGATATGGGACGGGTCCAGCAGCTCTGGACAGTTGTACTTGAAGTCATTTCAGTACTTGAACGAATGCGATGCGTCTCTAATACTTGATCCGCTGGACAGGCTGGTGTCGGAGAAGAAACTAGCCAGTGAACAGACAGTTCTTGACTGCATCAGGTCGCTTGCCCGTTTACCGTGGAGGAGCTCGAGCGTCGATGAATTTGTGGCTAAACACGGGATACGTTTGCTGGGGAGTGATTTAGATGTCAGAATTGCTACAGAAAACACTCTTCTTGAGTACTTTGAACTCACAGGTGCGCATATGCCTGAAAGTCTCGTGGCTAAGCTGTCGAAATCAACGCTCCCATGCACGTTGGAACGACTATCTAAATTTAATCCACAGGTCATGGGCTCTTTGGACCATCCGCATCTCTTATCGAAAAGCATAAAGTTTATACAGCAGTTAGAGCAGGATCAACTGGGCCTAGAAACAAGCCATCCTCATGAGCCTGTGACTCGGGCGTCACTGCAAAAGCTTGCCTCTGACGGCAGTGGGCTATCTCTATCGTTTGATGAATATTCACAGTTATTTACAAATTATTTAAATGATCCGAATCAAGTACTTTTGTGAGTTATTTACAGATTATTTACACGATCCAAATCAGGTACTCTTTATGAATTATTTACAAATTATTTACACGATCCAAACCACGTAGTCTTATGAGTTCTAAGAGCCTGGATTCGGTCTCTATGTTACTACCAAGAAAGCCCAGTAGATGCATTAATACTCTTTTTGAAACCTTGTGCAAACACAGCTAGCAAAAAGAACGCAAAAGTCAAAAATATTCTCACGTAGTAAACTAATTCCGCTCCGTTAGAATGCTAATAACTCTCTTTCCCTTAGGGACGACGATCTTTTTAATAGGTTTGTTGTTAGTCACATGGTTGGCCCGATCCCTCGCTAGCGCTAGAATTTCGTCTTCGGGCATGTCTTTCTCAACTTCAATAACAGCCTTTCGCTTGCCATTGATTATCAAATTGAATTTCTCCTTCGAAGACACAGGCTTGGATTCAGCATGTGGCCAGGCCTCGGCGAACACACTGGTCCAGCTCTTGCTGCTGTCAACGTCACCATTCCGGCATTGAAACAGCATCTCCCAGCATTCTTCACCCGTAGCAGGTACCACTGGTGAGATCATTTTGACAAAAGATTCAGTAGCATAGTACACGGGGCCAAAAGAGATGCCATTGTCTAGAGCGGATTGGATACTTCGGCTCAACTTCATGTAGTCCGAAATAAGTGTGTTGAGGCCCATATCTTGATGCAATGCTTTAGTTATGCTTCGGGTCTTTTCCTGGACTTCGGTCCAGAAGGCCTCGTCTTGCGAGTTTAGCCTTGAGTATTCCACCTTAGGAGGTGGGTTGGTGTGCCCATGGCTTTCTCGATACCGGCTGCAAACCTCTCGAACAATCGACTGCACTCTAGCAAGCCACCGTTCTATGCCCACAATCTTATCCTCATCCCAGTTTAGCACCTCCGTTACAGGGGCCTGGAAAAGCACATGAGCCCTAGTAGCATCAGCCCCGTGTGCTTCAATACATGCCCCTGGATCTGCACCATTGTATTTGGACTTTGACATCTTTTCCGATGAGATGGCTGCAATCCTGTCACTGCCGTCTAGCATTTTCGGAGATTCAGGACTACTCAAGTCCACCTCGTGGGGCTTTAAGAATCTACCAGTATCTGGATCTGAGTATGTCTTACCATGGACCATTCCTAAAGTTACCAGGCGTTTGAAGGGCTCGCCATTAAGGTGGCCGCCATTCCATGACCCGTTGCTCGCCAGGTATTTCGAAATAAACCTAGAATAGAGCAGATGTAAGATAGCATGCTCAATTCCTCCTATGTAAATGTCGACTGGTAGTAAATCTGATGCTGCCTTGGGGTCGAAGATTTTCTCCTTGTTTTGTGGATCAGTGTACCGGAAAAAATACCACGAGGAATCCATGAAAGTGTCCATAGTGTCCGAGTCTCTCTTAGCTTCCTCTGAATGGCATTTCGGGCATTTGGTTTTCAGGTACTGCTCATTTTGTGCTAGAGGAGAACTGACATTCTCGGGAAGTTTTACTGGCAATTGATCATCAGGAACCGGGACGATACCGCAATTATCACAATGAATCATGGGAATTGGAGCACCCCAGAAGCGTTGTCTAGAGATGAGCCAGTCCCGCAGTTTTAATTGAGAGGCATGCTCTGCACATGGTTTGTTTTCACCATTAGTCCGGTCAGCCTTGGCCAAGTAGTCTACAATTGCTCTGCCACCTTCTCTGGACGTCATTCCCGCAAATTCTCCACAGTTTTCATTTAACGTCCCATCTCTACCAAGGTAGAGAGGTTCAGATGAATCTCTCTCCTTTGGAGGGTTGATCACCACAGATACGGGCTTCCCAGGCATATTTTGAGCCCAGAACTCTGAATCACGTGAATCATGCCCAGGACATCCCATGACAGCTCCATGACCGTAATCGCTGATAACATAGGGAGCTGCAAACACCGGAACGTTGAACTCTGAAGGCTCTAGTGGGTTTGCAACAAATATTGGAAGCTTAATTCCCAACTTTGTATCTTCCGGAAAGCTTTGCGCATCTACAAGGAAATCAGAAATAGCCTTATCTTTAGAAGCGCATTCCTTCACTAAAGGATGATCCAAAGCCAAGGCGACATACTGCATCCCGTGCAGAGTGTCAGGGCGAGTAGTAAAAGTCGAAATCACTTTGCCCTCAGCTGTTCGGAAAGAGAAATTCGCACCATGGCTCTGACCAATCCAGTTTTTCTGCATGGCTTTTACCTTTTCCGGCCAGTCCTTCAAAAGCTCAAGATCTTTCAGCAAGTCAGGTGCGAATTTCGTGATCCCCAAGAACCACTGGCTGAGAAGCTTTTGCTCTACTACGGCCCCCGATCTCCACGATCGGCCTTTATCGTCAACCTGCTCGTTGGCCAGAACCGTCTTATCAATTGGATCCCAATTGACTTTAGCCTCTTTACGGTAGGCCAGCCCACTTTCATACAACATGATGAACAGCTTTTGGGTCCACTTGTAGTACTCTGGTGAGCAAGAAACAACTTCACGCTCCCAGTCGAAATCAGCAAACATCTTGATTTGGTCCTTCATCCCCTTGATGTTGTCTTTTGTCCAAATAGCTGGATCGATTTGTCTCTCGATGGCTGCATTCTCGGCTGGCAATCCGAAAGCATCCCATCCCATGGCATGGACTACATTGTATCCATTCATCCGTCGATATCTAGCTAGCGTATCGCTAATTGTATAAACCCGCAAATGGCCCATATGAAGAGCCCCTGAAGGATATGGAAACATGGCCAGAACGTAGTATTTTGGGGCCTTAGAGAGGTCTTTGGCTTTTCTAGATGGGTTCTCCTGCCAAATTTTTTTCCATTTTTGATCCAGCTGGAGCCCAGTGGTATTGGCAGTCGCATATCCCCTAAAGAGGACTCTTTTTAATGCCTTATTGTACATAGAGGGTCAGTACATCCACTTTGAACCAATTAGTGTCTTATTTTAACTCCCTCGGGTTGAAATCGTCCAAGCCTTGGCCTTTGATGTTGAAAAAAAAAAAAAAAATCATCAATCAATAATGTCGCTACATGGACTATCTCCCCGCGCCGCGCCGCGCCGCTTTTGGGACATTCATCGTTTTTAGCCACCGCCAGCCAGTTTGACCACCAGACACACTTGTTATTCCATATTTATGAACCAAAAGATACTTATATTCTTATTCTCCACATAGACGTTTTCTTATTTATTCTCCGAGATTAGCACTTATTGTTTCTCATTTCTCTCTCATATCCTTTTGTCAAAAAAGAAAAGAAAGAAAAAAAGATCAAACATTACACATATCCTAGTCGACATTCGTTTGGAGTCCATCATTTAAATGACACTAGCGAACCTAGCTTTCTCACTGTTAAAAAGGGAATCCACGGATGCGGACCCTGATATCGACGATGGTGTTAGTGACCCTGCAACCGAGGAGATCTTCACTTCATGGGCAATTTTCATCGTCTTGATCCTGCTAATTGCGTCTCTTTGGACCAGTTACTATCTCCAGCAGAAAAAGATCCAAGCAATCCATGAGACAGTACTGGCGATCTTCGGTGGCATGTTTGTGGGGCTAATCATCAGAGTTTCTCCGGGCCACTTCATCCAGCAGCATGTGTCTTTTAGTTACTCTTATTTTTTCAACTTGCTGCTGCCCCCAATTATTCTCAACTCGGGTTATGAGCTTCACCAGGCGAACTTTTTCAGAAATATTGGGTCAATTTTGACGTTTGCATTTGCGGGAACCTTTCTCGCAGCAGTAGTTCTTGGTGTTTTGCTATACATCTGGACTTCAATCGGATTAGAAGGCATTAACATTTCATTTGTTGATGCTATAAGTGTGGGGGCAACTCTCTCGGCCACTGACCCAGTAACAATTTTGTCAATTTTCCAGGCGTACAGAGTGGATCCCAAGCTCTATACAATTATTTTTGGAGAAAGTCTTCTCAATGATGCAGTTTGTATTGTCATGTTCGAGACTGCCCAAAAGTTCTCTGGCGAGAGTCTGAAGTTTAGTTCCTTTTTCAAGGGTATTGGAATGTTTTTTATGACCTTCACAATTTCTCTGTTAATTGGGGTTATTACTGGGATCATGACAGCCCTGGTGCTGAAACACTCCTATGTACGGAGATATCCTCGAATCGAGTCGTGTTTGGTACTATTGTTTGCCTATGCTTCTTATTTTTTCTCAAACGGTTGTCATATGTCTGGGATCGTTTCTCTGTTATTCTGTGGAATAACATTAAAGCACTACGCATACTTCAACATGTCGCGAAGGACCCAGATTGCTGTCAAGTACATTTTCCAGTTGCTAGCGCAATTGTCAGAAAATTTTATCTTCGTCTATCTCGGACTGTCTCTATTCACTAAAGAAGAATTGATTTTCAAGCCCCTATTTATTATCATTACTTCGCTTGGTATCTGTGTATCTAGATGGGCTGCGGTGTTCCCACTTTCACGTGTGATCAACTGGGTTAATCGTAAAAGGTATACAAGCTCACCTGCAACAGGTCCCCAATCTGACGAAATTCCCCAACAGTACCAAATGATGTTATTCTGGGCTGGACTAAGAGGAGCGGTAGGCGTGGCCTTAGCAGCGGGCCTTGACAGTGAGGCTGCTAATGCATTGAGAGCAACTGTTTTGGTTGTGGTGGTTCTTACTGTAATTGTATTTGGCGGAACCACTGCTAGAATGTTAGAGATTCTGGGTATCCGCACGGGAGTTGTAGAGGACGTCGAGTCGGATGATGAATTTGACATTGAAGCTGTTCTGGGGCCCAATGCATTACCCAGTCATGGCGGTGGTGGAGCTAGAGGCATTAGTCCGCTTGGAAACTCCAACGATACATATCAACGTACCTCGAGATCGGGAACAATACGGCGTTCTTCGTCTTATCATGATGAAAGAAGTGAGCTCGAGTCGGACGCTGAGTCTGATGTTTCGGATCTGCCTCCTATGGCAGGGTCGAGCACTAACTCTGGAGGGCTTCAAATGGACAATCTTGCCCCGTCTCGTAACAGCTCAAGCTTTTTCAACCGGTCTGCTGAGGATCACGCAAGATGGTTCCAGGAGTTTGACGAACAGGTATTGAAGCCGGTTCTTCTAGATTCTAGCCCTGGGCAGAATTCCCCGGATCCAAATAACCCCAATCGATGATGATTTGCTTGGGTCCTAAAACCGAGACCTGTACTATGTCAGAGAATTGCCAAATGCCGTTAGATTTTTTCAGAATAAATATGATCTTAAAATTTTTGGCGGCGTGACAAATTTCAAATATTTAGAACAGGCTCGATCTGAAAATGAAAGTAGCATGTTATGTACAATTTATTCAATTGTTTCTCTATTATATTGATCTCCGCTAGAATTCTGCTTTTTACTGCTGAAGAGATCGGACCCTGTTTCTATGGCAACCGTGACTGATGGCCACTGTCAAACGCGATGAGCCGCGCGACGCGTCAGTCGCCACACTTAATTAGACTTTACAACATCGCTACTATCTTCAGTACTAATCACATTTGCCTCTAGTCCGAACTGGTATGAGTAATGACAGAAATAGAATCAGAGGTAAGTTTTCTTCAGGATTTTGAACGTTTGCTGAGTACTAACTGTCGACGACTGAATAGCGGAGCCCGAAAAGACGAAGACTAAACCTGTCGGAAGATGGACCTGAGAGGCAAAATAGCGTCATCCCCCAAGCTGGTGATTCATCATGGAACCGGGCTGGCTACATCAAAAGAATCACTATGATAAATTTTATGGTATGTGTTATAAAAGAGCTTCCGGATTGTAGGTTCTATCTGACTGTGATAGTACTACTGTATCAATCTCAGCCTTATTCAAATAGCTAATCCAGATATCAAGTGCCATGAACAACTAGAATTAGACTTTATTCCCCGGATGAACTTCATCACAGGCAAAAACGGATCTGGTAAGAGTACTATTCTCACTGCCTTATCAACCTGTTTGGGGGGCAAGGCTTCTGCTACTAACCGTGGCAACTCTCTAAAAAGCCTGATCAAAGAAGGCAAATCTTCAGCTAAAGTGATTGTAACCCTTCATAACGATGGTATCAACGCATACCTGCCATCTACCTATGGCAACGAGATTCGCATAGAACGTAGATTAAACTCAGAATCTGCAGCTACCTTCAAAGTTCAAAATTCGAAGGGTAAAACGGTGTCAACAAGTGCTAGAGATGTCAGAACTATTATGGAGCATTTCTCTATTCACATAGACAATCCGTTTGCTATCTTGACACAAGATACAGCGAGATCTTTCCTAGCCTCGTCAAGTCAAAACGATAAATACATGCATTTAAAAAGGGCCATGCTGATGGATAAGATTGAACTATATAACGAAGAGACGGAGGAGAACATGGATGGAATGAAGCGTCGATTGCAAGCAATGAAAGAAGATGTTCAGCTAAAAATGAAGCATAAGGAATCCTGTAGAAAAAAAGCTAATCGATACGAAGAAGCAAGAGTGGCATATACTCAATACAAAAAGCTTCAGGGCCAAATCGCTTGGCACCAGGTGAAAAAGGCTGAAGACGGCATCTCACTTCAGGAGCAAGAAGTGTCGGACATGACTGATGCCCTGGAAAAGTTCAAAGATGATGGACAGAATTTCGAGGCCAAGAAAACTGAACTGGAGCGAAGGCGGGAAGAACTGAGTAAAGAGATTCGTGAAATTGAACGAAGCAAGTACCCTATTACCGATAAAATTGCGGAGACAGAAAAGACACTCAAAATACATAAACAAGAAGAGAAAACTGCAAGAACTGCAGTTGCGAACCACACCAAGGCTATAAAAGAGTGTCGCTCAAGGATTGTCAATTTGGAGCAAGAGAAGCAACAAGTAGAGGCTCATGATGCGCAGGGAGAACGTAATATGTATCAACAAGAAGAGCAAGAATTGAAGCAAGAACTCGAGCAGCTAAAGCAGCAGTCTGAGAGGAAAAGTGAAGAGTACAACACAGCTTATGAAAATGTCCAGAACGCCAAAGACGACAACCATAGACTACAGAACAAAGTCTACCAAGCACAGGAAAGGTACAAAGAAATCTCCGACAAGCTGAACACCTGGCGTAATTCTAAAAATGAGAGATTGAGTGTTTATGGAGAAAAGTTTCCGAGCGTGATCGAAACGCTGAAGAAATCCACTCAGTTTAAAGAAACGCCTTTAGGCCCTGTAGGCGCCTATGTCAGTCTGAAAGAAAAGAAGTGGTCGAGTATACTAGAGACACATCTTACTTCCACATTGAACGCATTCGTTGTATTTCATTCTGAGGATAGGGGACTGCTTATGAGCTTATTGAAACGGCATGGTGTCAAGACTCAGGTGATTTTGAGGTCTAAGGATGAATTTGCGATCCAATCAGTCACCCCTCGTCAGTACACGACTGTTCTAGACGTGTTGGAAATCAAAGACGACCGTGTAGCTAGGGCTCTAATTGACTCAAACAGAATTGAGGCAACAATTTTGGTAGAGAATCGAGAAGAGGGGACTCGAATTATGCGTCAGAATCCAGCTAATGTCAACTCCTGTATTTCTATGCAGATGAGGAACAGAAATGATGGAACTCGCATAATGAGCGGTGGTACCAGTACCACACCAATTTTTGGCTACAGAGAACAGCCAAGAATGACTCAGGATACTGCCGAGTATATAAAGCGTCTACAAGACGACTTTAGAGCCGCCAAAAAAGAAGTGGATGAGGCCAAAAAAGAGACTAATGCCGCAATCCAACGTCGCTCTCGGCTAGAAACAGAGATGTGGAAATTAAAGCGGGAATTGGACAAGTCCAAAGCGGAGGAGCAGGAGAAAGAAAGTCGACTTGCAACTGTTCAAGAAGAGTTGTCAAAGGATGTTGATGATGACTCGGAGCTGAATCATTTGAATAATGCCATAAATGAAGCGCGGCTAGAACTGAGCATTGAGGAGAGACAGGCTGCTGAAAAGGCTGACGAAGTGTTTGCTGCTAGTACCAAAGTAAGAGATGTTGAATCAGAAATCGCTGACTTCAAATCTAAGCTCGATGGGCTGGACGGAGCAAAGCAGAATATCGAGAATCAAGTAGCTAAGGTAGGGGAGGATTTAAATTTGCTGGTGCAGGAGCACCATGACTTCCAGAGCAATCTTAAGTCAAAAGAAGATGAACTGGCTCGAGCTCAAGGTTTAATTGGGCAAATGAACACACAGCGGAATGCTTTAGAAAAAGAAGCGCAAGAAGTCTGGCTAGAGCGGGTGGAAATACCCCAAGATGAGACTGAGGATTCTGTCCAGCAAGAGATCACTAGGCTAGATGGGATCTTTTCAGCAGTGTCGCAGAATGCAGAGGACTTCACTCGTGTTATGGACGAAGCGCAAACCTCTGAAGAGTCATATAAACTGGCATTCAAAGAAATGAAGAAATACTTCACCACTTACAAAAAGGTTGCAACGTTCCAGCCAGAAAGATTGAAGCAACAAAGGAGGGTGTTAGAAAATACTGTAAGTCACATTCGCCAGTACTTCATCTTGAATTTGCGAGAACGTGGATATAACGGCACGGTTGAAGTTGATCACGAAAATCAAAAGGTTGTGCTCAAAGTAGCAACGTCAAACTCTAAACATACTCAAGACGTTAACAAGCTTTCTGGCGGTGAAAAGTCCTATTCGCAGGTGTCACTTCTTGCCTCTATTTGGAAGGCTATGGACTCTAAATTATTGGCATTAGACGAATTCGATGTTTTCATGGATAAGGTCAATAGAAAAGTGTCGCTTCAGCTGGTTATCAAAGAATTGCGTGCGATGAAGGAAACCCAGTCGATATTCATTACCCCCCAAGAATTGGAAAACACTGACTTGGATTTCAACTCATCTGACATCAACGTAGTTCGTATGGATGATCCTGAACGAGCTCAAGTTGGGCAAAGTTAGGAAAAGCTGACTTCAATTGCATAAATGTAGGTGTGACCTCTCGAGCGGCTAAGTGGTATGTTGTGATTTTGAGTTTTCTGAGGTAGTTAGAGTATTCACGATGATAATGAGTCAATGACATTAATAAATATGACCAGGTAACAATGATGGGGTCTAGTGTAATAAACAGATTTTCCAGCTTTGGTGGCAGCTTTGCAGGCAATGATGCACCATTTTGCAGTTCCAAAGTAGTAACATGGGTCATATCGATCATAACCTTTGTCCTGTACCCAATGAGGGTTAGTCTCTCGGGAAGATGATCTAAGCCCTTCAAAATACAGTTTTTGATCACCAGATGAGGCAATTTGTCACACCATAAATTTTCTATATCTAAATCCAAATCTGCTAAAGTTAGAGATCGGATTGAAAAAGTAGCTGGTATTGTGATCGGCACGAAGTCATTGGTGTTTACTTGAAGCAGACGTTCCTCTCCCATACTACAACCAACTATTTCGAAGTATTCTAATCCCTTTGGCAGTTTCAAACATTTTGCATAGCTTTTCATGATTGATTCTTCACAGATCCTTATTTTTAGAGTCCGTAGTGACTGGTAGGTGCTCAGTGAGTTCAAATATGCCGCATTGACTGCGGCGGAGTGATTGCAGGGTAGATATGACAATTCTACTCTCGGTCCCGTGCGTGCCATAATGCGAGTTGCTATCTTGTTGGCCAGCACATCGAGACCACTACTTGCGATAATTAGCCTAAAATATCGTATATTGACAGCATTATCAACTATGAAGGATGCCTGGCTATAGGATATTGCATCTGAAACTGTCATTTGAAGTGATGTGGCATATTTGAGTAATCCAACCGCCACAGGATTACCTCTGCTAAGTGGGCGCCAAAACAAACAAAATTGCGACGTTATTATGATAATTTGGCGCCAGAATATGTCTAACGTATTTGTGTATACCAGTTTGTTAACGAGTCTGAAAGACTTGAGACTGCTTCTGTTTCTTGGACTATATAGCTTCTCGGCGACAGATCTTGCAATCGAGAGATCCATATTCAGATGGGAAAATTAAAACTAGTCTGTGTCAAGTATTGAAACTATGATATTATACATCACAACAGCATAAATCTAAGAACCGTTACATCTATTTTTGTCGTTAAAACTCGTCAACATCATTAAAATTCCTTTATTCATCCTCTTCGTCTTCTTCATCGTCGTCATCCTCTGAATCATCATCTTCCGAATCTGAAACCTGGCCACCCAACTTTTTGGTCTGCTGCTTGTACTTGTTTTTCTGTTCTTCCATATCTGTCAGCATGAGCATTAAATCGTCCAAATCAGATTTTGGTACAGTCTCACCAGCCGATCCATTTTCTTTTGACGACTCAGCTTGTTTTTGTAGTTTCTCGATTTGTTCCTCAGCCTTAGCCAATTTGTCTTTGAGTTCCTGCTCAGTGTGCTTCTGAGATGAATTATTGGACTCGGTAGTTGACTCGAGCTCCTTCAGTTTCTTTTCAGCAGCAGTCTTTCCGGACTCTGCTGCAGCCAGTTTAGACTCGAGTTCCGATAAGCTATTCTTCTGAGATTGGTTTGTCGATTTAAATTCCTTGATCTTATTCTCAAGTTCTTCCTGACTAGATTTTGAGGTCTTCAATTCATCTTCAAGGGAAGACAATTCAGAAATTTTGGATTCCAAATCAGAGATTTTAGAATCTGATTTTTGCTTCTCTGATGTAATATCAGAACTTTGAGATTCCAAGCTTTGCTTTTCTTTTTCTAAGATATCAATTCTTTCAGAAAGCTTACTTCTCTCGCTCTCAAAAGCAGATATTTTTGATTCTGACTCTTCCTTATCGGTCTCTATTTTGGACAGCTTTGATTCCAATTCTTTCTTCTCTGCCTCGAACATGGAAATCTTTGACCCAGATTCTTTCTTCTCTTTTTCAAGCTCAGAAACCTTGGACTCGAATTCTTTCTTTTCCTTTCGAAGCCCCTGCAGCTCAGAATTCGTAGAACTCTTCAAAGTCTCCAGTTCCGATACCAATTGCTTTTTATCAGATTCCAGCTTGGATAACTTGGACTCTGATTCAGTTTTTGCAGACTCTATATCTCCCAGCTCTGAAACAGCTTGATTTCTCTCATTTTCAAGCTTTTCCAGCTTGGAGTTATGCTCTTGCTTCAACAAATCCAATTGATCTTTTCCAGCTGTGGCTGTTTCCTCGATTTTTGATTTCAAGTCATCCCGCTCTTTCTCAAGGTCAGCAAGTTTTACATCTACAGATTTCCGTTCGGCCTTGATAGCATCTAATTCCTTTTGTAACATTTCAATCTTAGCATTTCCACTGGAAGTGGACTTCTCAAGCTCTGATAACGATTTATCCCGCTCTTGTTTCAATGACTCCAGTTCCTGTAGTTTACCGTCAAGCTGTTTCTGCAAACTATCATTCTCATCCTTAAAGGATTTTTCCTGATCTTTCAAAGTTTTCTCTTGGTCCTTTAGAGCCTTTTCAGTATCGTTCAATTTGGACTGAACCTTTTCAAGTTCATCACCTTTGGACTTCGCATCAGTCTCATACTCAATCTTATCAGATTTGACCGTATCTAATTCATCAGACAAAGCCGTCTTCTCCTCTTTGAGTTTATCCAACAGGGTTTCTAGTTCGTCCACCTGTGTTTGTAACTGCGATTGGTCTGCCTTAGAGCTTTCTCTACTGGATTGAATTTTTTTCTGTAAATCATCCAACTTTTCTGTTTTATTTTTTATCTCTTTTTCTTTCTGCGTGAGCTGCTTGGAGACTTTATCAAGACTCTTAGAAAGATCGTCATGCTTCTGTTTCCAAGTATCAGTCGCTTTTGTTAGTTCCTCTTTATCATTCGACAAGGTGTCGTGGCTCTTTTTCAAATCAATGTGATTCGTTAATAGTTCCTTGTGTTTCGACTGTAAATCATCCCGCTTCTTAGTTAGCTCATCGACAGTTACAGACAGATCTTTTGTTTTCGATTCTAGTCCTTCATGACTACTCGTGAGCTCTTCAAGTTTTGACTGTAAGTCCGAGTGATCTCCTTGTATCTTCTCATGTTCTGCTTCTAGTTCCTTGTGGCTATCAGTCAAATCCTTATGCTTCGATTGCAGATTTTCATAATTTCCTTGTAATTCTTTATTCTCGGATTTCAACCCATTAAAACTTCCCTGAATTTCACTGTGTTTTGATTGGAGATCGTCATGAGAGCCTTGAAGCTCTGTATGCTTTGACTGTAGCTCACTGTGGTTCTTCTCTAATTCGGTATGCTGAGATTGAAGGGCATCATGATTCCCTTTCAGCTCTTTGTTTTTTGACTCTAAACCGATCTTTTCTTCCCCAATCTCTTTATGCGTTGTCTGAAGCTCTCTTAATTCGGATTCCAATTTATTATGTTTAGTTTCCAATTCGTCACTTCTTGTTTTTAACTCCCCATGCTTTGTTTGCAAATCGGCATGCTCCTTCTTCATACTATCTCGATCTTTCTTTGCAGATTCATGGTCAGACTGGAGTTTACTATATAAAGTGTCGAGCTTTGATTTGGCATCTTTGAGAGAGTCTAGTTCTGATTTCAGGCCCGAGTGGTCTTTGGTCAATTGCCCATGCTTTGACTCCCACTCCGACCTTTCTTTTTCTAAGGTTTCAATCTTCGATTGTAATTCACTAGATCTGGATTCAATGTTTGATTCAAGAATTTGTATCTTCTCCTGATACTCCTTGAGCTGGCTCTTCAACTGCTCTTTATCTTGTTCCATTTTGTGCACAGTGGTCGATTTTTCATCATCCAACTGCTTTTTGGAGGCCAGGGCCTGATCAAGCTGTTTTTGAAGATCATCTTTAGCACTGGTGGTTATATCCAACTTTGATTGGAGTTCATTCATTTTACTGGCAAAATCGCTCTTTTCAGTCTCCAGTTGACTAATTTTGTCTTGGTTTGACTTTGCTTCCTTGGCATGCTGTTCTTTCACACGCAGTAACTCCTGTTCTACATCCTTTAGCTTAGACAACTCTTGTTCTAAGTTTCCTTTCTCGGTGGTAGCAGCTTCATGCTGAGCTTCTAGATCCCGGGTTTTTGATGCAACAGTTTGCAATTCATCAATTTTAGACTGCAGATCGGCTTTGCTGGCTTTATGTTGCTCGATTTGGTTCGCAGCAGTTGTTAGCTTTTCAATTAGCTGTTCCTTCAAATCTGAAGTCTGTTGATAATCTGCTTCCAACTGCTTCAACTGGGCTTGAGCTTCATTCTTTTTTGAAGTTTCTGTCGACTTGATTTTTTTCAGCTTTTCAAGCTCATTCTGCAAAGATTTGAAGCGGTAGTCAGCTTCACCAATCTTAGACTGTAGTGATTTGGTTTCCTCACCATGTTTAGACTCCAGTTGGGCAATCTTCTTCTGGGCATCATCAATCTGCTTGTTCAACTGCTTGATCTTATTTTCAGCACCATTTTTTCCATCATCTAGCTCACGTAAAGTTTTGTTCATTTTGTTTATGCCCGCTTCTGCGACCTCTTTGGCTTTTGATAGTGCTGTGATCTGTTGATTCAATTTTACTTCTTTAACCTTCAAGTCATCGCGAGATTTCGTCATCTGGGTCAGCTGGTTCTGTGAATCTTTGAACTTCTGCTCCATCTCCTGCCTTTCCTTGGTCACAGCATCTAGTTTTGATGTTGTGGAATCTAAATTACTGCTGACTGTGCCTTTTTCCTGCTCCAGAGAAGCGACATGTTCCTCAGTTTCTTTTACTTTAGATGTGATCTTTTCGATTTCTTTTTCGAGTTCAGTTGATTTGGTCTTTCGTTCCTCTAGTGATTTCTCAACCTCTTCCAACTTGGCCACTGTTGAGTCATATTGTTGTTGAAGGTTATCATACATCTCCAGAGAGATCCTCGAGTTCGGCTCAGCGTTCGGATCACGATCAAATGCCTTTTTAATTCGCGAAAGATTTTCTTTAACCAGATCTACGTATACAGAGTCGAAGAACACTGAGGGCAAACCTGTTTCGTCTTTTTCTGCGTGAAAAATCTGATCGGGGTCATAATTTTTGAAGTAGGAAGTATCTCGCAATCGTTGGACTTGAACAACGTATTGGTCTCTACCGATGGAACTTTTTAACATTGAGTGTAAATGTGACCTGTATAAAAATGTTAGTTAATTGTGAATACTTTCAAAGTTATCGGAAACATACCTAGAGACTGGGGAATCTCGCGAACAAAAGTCGTACGTTATGCCTAATAAAACAGCAGTCATAGATTCTACCATTGGATTTACACCTCCTGAATAAGATAGCATTGATATCAAAGCTTGGATAGTGGCAGATTCGTCCAAGAAGTCCTTGACGGCATTTATGTCGTCGTAATTCCATACAGAGAGAACCATGAGGTATGCAATTGATATTCTAGGATCCTGGTATTGTAAAGATGTTACGAGCATTCCGGAAATTGACTGAATAACCGATACTTTCTCTTCCCCTATCGACTCGTCACCAATAGTCACTCCTCGTAGAATATCTCTCACTTCGTGCGAATCCTCGAACAATTGGAGCAGAATCATAGCTGCGAACCAGACTTTGTACGGGTTCAATCGAATATCTGGGTCATAGTCTACTAGAGCCGCAATCAGGTTTGCAGATCCAGGGGGTGGTCGCTGCACATGCTGTTCTTCGTTATCGTCACCATTCTCTTTTGAGGGTTCCTCAGGGTAATCATCCTTGAAATGCTTGATTTGGGCATAAATGAAAGCCTCCTTCTCATGCTCATTGTCTCTGAACACTGCATCCAAGCATTTGCTAGCACTTACACGTAGTTCGAATGTCTGACTGGTGTTACACAGTAGGGCCCAATTGAGCAGTGCTTGAGTGACTGGGACAACATCAGGCTCTCTTAGAATCGCTGAGGAAAGGTCTATATATGGAACGTCAATCATTAAAAACTGCTGTTGTGAGTCCGAGTTTGATCGAATGATGTCTGAGGCCGTTACCAGTGCTACAGAACGAATTGCCAATTGTGTTTGTGGGCCAAAAGCTAGCCTTAGCACATTGGTCAAGACTGCTTTGCTAAGCTCCGCTTGGTTCACTGCTGTGGCCTCCTGTCCATCTGGCACAAACAGTTGGATAATTTCTAACACAATTGTTAGGTTGGTCCATGACTGGTCATTCCATCCGGCATCAAGCATGCCATTGCTCTCATCTATAGGAACTATCAGCAGTTCGTTGAGAGCTGGTATGCAGCTAGCCTCCCGGAAATGCCGCTGGTTCGATGTGTTATATTTTAACAGTGCGGCAACCAAGGTGAGGCAATCTTCCACGATCAGGCCGCCTTCCAAGCCACCTTCTATGTTGATGATCTTGAAAACTTTTTCGAAAGCACCATCGAATGCAACAACTTTTTGGATGTCAATGTTGCCATCTACCAAGCTCAGCAGCACTAGAACAGCCTCATTCCTCACAACCTCATTTACATTCATATCAAGGCAGGATACTAGAGTGGATACCCCAGTTGCTGATGCAAAGATACATTCTTGGGCTCGTTGCGGACGATTCACTAGAATAGCAGCCAGCAACTGTAGTGCGTATAATTTGGAGTAAAAGTCTGTCGTGTGTTGTACAATTTCTAAAAGAGCAGACATATTCTCCTCCTTCTGGCTGAACTCGTCAGATAGCCACAGAGCAATGAAATCCTGAGGCTCATTGGCCCCGTCTTTCTCTTTCAGTAACGGCGACGGATACTTTTTATTTTTTTCACGAACCAAACGTGATTGCCGCTCCAAATCGGTTGATGCTTCTTCATTTTTAATAAATAGAATTACCAGAGTCTCTAGAGTTGCTCTGCAGGTTTCTACGTCTTCGTTATCTCTCTGCAATGCCTGGACTAGGGCCTTGAGCCCACTGGTAGCCACGGTTTCTCGATATTCACGGCTGAATCCTTTCAGCCCCAATACGGCAGCCTGGCGATCTTCGAGCAGATTTGAGTTCTGAAGACGATCACAGAGCCTTGTAATTGTACCGTATGCCGATTGAGGCTTTGGTTGTGACTGGGCCAGAAGCCCAGAGATCATATCCATACTGTGTTTATGGGAAATTTGTGCTCTAAAATATCTGTGATGTGTCGTTTTGTTTTGTGATGGATTTTTGAATCTTTGATGGGCGCACGCAGAACAGCCGCTCGTTGTGAGGCACCGGTGTGAGGCTGAAATCACGGTTTGTGGGGGCTCGCAGCCTGTAAGCAGACAGAACTAGTAGAGCGGTGGCGATAGTACTGATCGAAGAATTTGATATCAAATTTGCGATAGAATTGAGATAGGTGGCAAGCTCGAGTAGGGTTGTGATAATGAATCGATCACGTGGACTACGAGCAGGTGAGAACTTCATCCGTTGAAGGTTATAGTGTCTCAAATATTCTTTTTACTCTTTTATTTGTTTCATTCTATCTATACGGGCAAGAGTTTTGCATCAGAACCACAGTTGAGATTGCAGAATTTGTAGATCTACTAACTAAAAGGTGTCTTTTAGCCATTGTCTAGAAAATAACAGTTCGGTGTATATATACGAAGGTACATATGCCATAATGATCAGTGATGGTCGGGTCGATGATACATGTTTAAGACAGTTTGGCTTTTCCTGTATTAAGAAACTTAGCTTGCAGGTCATCAGAGGAATATGTCGGAATATATGACAATCAGAATCGATACGCCACAGCTGGTTCACTCGTGGTCCCTTAGTTCCGCTCTGGATACTATACATCAGTAACCAAAATAAAGCAGCAAAAATAATATAGAACATTCTCTTATGACCACGAATTGTTTTATATAACTGTTATAATTTTATGCAGATCTGGCGAAGCATGGATTAGAATGACCGCCCATATTGCCACCAGAAACATTACTAAAGGATAGCCTCGTGATGTCTTCAGATGATGTATGCATGAATGAGACCCTGGTATCAAATATTTCAGACTCTACGTTTAGTGCCCGGAAAAAAAGCTACGGTACTAGTCATTGAAAATTACTGCCTCATTTGGCGAAAGAAAAAGGAAAGAATTAAGGTTGAGAGGTTTTTGGTTTTAGTTTCACGTGCACGGGCCGTGGTCAGAACGATGATCCTAGGGGAAGTGACATTTACTGTTTCAGATATTTCCGTTGCAGCTCTCTTGTATTTTTATTCTTCTACGTAAGATATTACGTTTCCGTAAGAACTTCTGCTGGTTTCCGAATGATACATGTTGCAGTGATCAGATGAAAGAGACGTTGAGAATGGCCAACCATGGATGGATGACTGGACTTATTTTTATTAATTTTCTCTGTGCAGATACGAATTTTGTTTCTTCTATACATAACTTTCCCTTTAGAGAGGTTTTGAACTGTACCTTATCACCAGGGATTTGTGGATTATCGAGACTGCATTAGCAACATAAAGGGATATTTAGAGTACTGGGCTATGTAGCTGATGCGCATTGTATGAGATGACCTATACATGAATAAAGAGTGGCTGGCTGAACGGATTAACAAAAGCTAGTACAAAATCAGACAGCAATACAACTGCAAATTCAGGATTACAGAAGTATTATTGTGAAGCTTTTAGTTGAATGCAGAATGTACTCAAATCAGTACTTGAGCCATTATTGCTAATAATACTCAACCATTTCTTTGCTTTGCCTTCTTTGCCCTCTTCTTGGTCTTCTTAAAATACCTGGATCTGTTTTATTATCTGCTCGGTTCTATCGTATATTTTACTCATTTCCGCCTAATCTATAATTAACTTCGTATTGTAGGCGGTGCGCCACATGACGATGAGTGGGGTTTCTCAGGGTCAAACGGCTTTTCATTAAACCCGACCGGGACCGGTGTCTGGTTTGGCCGAACATGCATCAGCAGTACTTTTACTAGATTAAGCTATAGGTTTGAGATTACTCAGTAATTGAGTACTTGCGTTGGATTCAGCCTGGTTGATAATGTGCTGCTTTGTTGTCTAGCTGACAATTTTAGTGTGTGGAATTAATCACTGGCCAGAATTCGAGACATGCATCTCATGGGAATCGGTCCCCACGGCTGTGAACAGCTACTTAAGATAGTATAGGAAGGTCAAGCAGTGTTCATATATATGGGAATAAAGCTGAAAGAATTGTCTAGAGAAAATCGTCCATACTTGTCTCATCCTGTCGGATAGGCAAGCTCGATAGTAATAATAATAATAATATCGGCCCGTAGTGTATCATTACAGGACACGAATTCCTGATCCTTTTGGGATCCTCATGATCAACTTAGTAACAAAATGTAAAATAAAATAAAAAGATTCTCATTTAATATACATGAATATCATTGAAGAATACGGTTGGGGCTAGCGCTAATGGGCTTGCAGCAGATTTGGAATTGTGATAGCCTTGAGCTTCATATGGGTTTCCTCAAATGCAGAGCGGCTAATTGTTTTTGGCGAATTCGAGTTCTCCACGATCAGAAGCTCTAGTATTACTTCTGGTAAAGCAGCATTTTTGAATCCAGGGGGGCCTTAGCGTGCGAGATTTAGGTCAATAAAGGAGTCTACCTGGCATGATGCATATATTTCCCATTAGCAGACAGGTACGTAACTTAGGGGAAGATTGTCATAGAATCACATATGCGTGCATATTTAGAGAGATTTTCAGTGCGATGGCACTTGATCTGGTTTGGGTTTATTGAATTATAGGTCTACTTATGCTGAGCTCATATATTTCAGACCAAGCATTGGCAGCTTGAAGCTGCGTCTCCGGATTTGTCTAGTTCAAGACATTTTCCGCTCCGCTATAAGCAAACATCATACGACTTCAGGCCGTTGTAACTGCAAGGCTTGGGCCCCGATTGATGCACGAGAAGTTTAGTTGATTCAATATGCTCCGGGGAGAGAGAACGAAGAAGCTTCAAAATCATGGAGTGGCTCGAGCCCGAGCATTCTCAACTTACGGCATCAAAGATCTACATGCACCCGGGCCAATAATCTACGCATTAGCAGCTGTTTGGCTTTGAACTACTATTGGAGCTATCAAGAATGTATATATTTAACTTGGATCAGTGCTACCAGTAAATTATGAGACGAAAGCCAAAGAACAATTTTTTCGTTTTTCAGTCAAATCCCATAAGCACAAACAATCGTCTTCCATCAGTACTGGTGGTCGATTCCCATCAGCAAGCCACTCTTTGTCTCTGAAAAACCTCCCAGTGAGCTGTAGCGCAAGACAGTGCTGCATCCTTATATGCAAAGGCTTTATGCACAAGCTGCATAATATTATTCTTATGACTTCAGGAGGGGTAGTTATTAACTTGTTTTTTTTTTGGGGGGTTTCTCGGTCTGGCTAGACGACCCCGGATCACGATATTGTACTTGGGCTGTAGTTTACGGTAGTTGCAGCATTACAGTCTGATGCTGAGAGTGCAATTCTAACATGGAGGGCACACGGGCCAATTCCTCTACAGCGTTTGGTATATCAGCCAATCAGTTTGCAGGATCAAATTTATCAGATCGAGAGCACGGACAGTGGATGGGGACCTTCATTGGATAGAAATCATGGGCAAAAGCTCTAAGGGATGCATGCAGCCGTCCGACGACGACCATCATTTTGTCCATCTCATGCAATCAAAAGTGTTAATCTCGGGGCCATAGCAATAATTGGTGAGAATTAGCACTGTGAGCCTCACATCTGGCCGGTGGTCGCTCCGACTACTGCGAAAACGGTGCGTTATACTAGTGGCCCGATAGATGATCGCTAGACCAAGACAGAGGCAGAAGCAGCAGCAGCAGCTGCTGCTGCAAATTGGCGGCGGGGGCACTAAACGGCTAATTCAAATGTTGTCGAAGCAGCATGAGAGACAGCATAACCTAAGCATACTGTAGATTGGCTTTTGGTGATTAAAACACTTTTGTCGTAGATTAGCATGTAGCGATGTATGCAATCCAACGTGTTTGAATTGTGTACTGATCTAGAGAGCAACGGTGCTAGTGCTAATTAGAGGTCGGGTGTATATTTCTCGTGCTAGTGAGGGCTGGTACGGTTCTCCCAAGCAAGCTGTAGCACAGATCAGATCAGGCATATTAATCCAGGTATAGAGTAGCACGAATCATAGATCAGGTCTATTTATACAGGCAGTACTAATTCCCAAGATCAGCAGCCCCTATAGCGGCAGTACTAACTTGGAGATCGGATCCACGATGGCAGCACCAAATTGAGCGCTCCACTATTGGGTCTATATGATGCAGTCACAAAGTCTATACATGGGCATGGTACTGGTCTATTACTCGTAGCTCACAGTAAAGTCTTTGATCGGTGTATTCTGTTTTACAGCCTGATTTCTTTTGTCGCCCATGAACCTGCAGCGCCACTACCAACACATAAAAGTGCAGCTGTGGCTGCACCGATAAGGTTCTCTTGGTGTTTCCTTATGGGCTCGGACAAAATGTGTTTACTTGGACGATCCTGCTCTTGTTGGGTTAAGACATTTTGTAGACAACAGTTACGACCCGGCAAACCGGCAAAGCAAGTCCTTTGCCTAATTTGCGAGAATTAGGTTGATTCAGAACCCCACTCGGAAGCTATATTTCGAGCATTTTGGAAAGTTGTTGGCCATCGAGCTTGTTATTCCTTCGGGAAGATCTCCAGTACAGTGGGTTTCGGTCTACGTTGGGGATTTTGGCTTGGTCTACGTTTTAGCCGTTACAGTATGCGATCGATCGATCGATCCACTGCTTTTGGGTTTCAAGTTATGTATTGGACTACTACTAGTGGTGGTACCGCTATTACTACTACTGGCAGTTTTGCTAGTAGTAATAGTATTAGTAACACTATCGCTAGATAAGATAGGTCAACTACGGGTACTGAAAGAAGCAAAGCAGTTCCTAAAGCGGAGAGCGAAAACATGTTGCGGGCTCGGGGGCCCAATCCTTCTACCCGCAGCCGATTCCCGACGGGGCTACCTCAGAAAGAAAAAAAAAAAGATTTTCCGCTGGTGTCGATCTAGCAGGGTAACAACGGACGCTCGCTCCTCGAGGGGCATATTGCTCTTAGACGCTTACAACACATACAGAGACACGCACCACCACATGGAAAATTAACTGGCGCCCTAAAAAGGTCTCTCATTGCTACCAAAAACCTGCTGAAATCTTACAGGTTTGCATTTAATAAATATCATTGTGAGGGGAATATTATGCTCCGGGCGAATGGGCTTAAAAAAGCCTAAAATATCACTACTGGTCTCAAATGTTTCACAATTGAGGCGTGATGAATTTGCGGGGGAAGTGAGTAACTCCTTCTTGCCCCTCTACATCACTCTGTGGCAACTATTGGACATTGCTATTCCTTCTACGACAAATATACATAATAGGGTTACACTGGAGGTGGTAATCCTCTGTCGATTGTTTTTCATTAATTAATTAGTTGCCAATCGATCATGTGATTGGTATGCGGCTCAGGTTGATGAGGCGTGGAGCTTAAAAAAAATAAATAAATAAATAAAAAATTGCTTAAAGCCCAAAGCGGTAAGTGAAGAGACACCCCAAATCCCAAAAGGTGTGAAACTGGACCTTTTGTTTCTTTGGTTCCTAGTTCCATCTCGAGGGACCCTGGCGCCATAACATGTATCGGGAGATTATGACAGGCCCATAAATCTTCAAACCACACGACATAAAATATGATACATACCAGCCCGACCGCTTCCGGTGCGTGTAATTGTTTTACAAAAAATTTGTTTTGTATCAATTTGAGGTATGCAGCGCAGTGGAAATGGGGTGGATGTATGGCTATCTCGAGCAGCAATAGATACTTTGTCTGATACTTTGTATCACTACCTAAAAATAAAAAAGTGAAACAAAAACAACGACCATCAAAATCTAGTTTAGTCTTCGGTGTTATAGCTTATAATCCTCTAGAGCTAGACTTAACCATCCATCGGAAACTAGTACAACCATCGATCGTGGAAACGTTTCAACACCATAGTTGTAGAGCGTGTGGATCTACTATTCTGAAACGCAGGGTGGGGCAGATTATGAACCAATTTCGGCAAGGTCCCACAGCTCTGGGTGACCAAAACATGAAAGAGAAAGAAAAAAGGCTAACACGGTGATTGATATTATGATAGAATCTCTGATTCAAGTAAACATGGTGGTTTATCTGAATCATTTGGGCAAGGCTACTCCAGCGTCTAATCTACAAATCTGGCACTACTATCGCAAAATCCAAATCTGGTACTACTATCACACAATTTCCAAATCTGATTCTTTCAATCTTCATCAGACAGATATAGAACATACACACAAATTGCTTCGACTATGATTACCGTGGTTTTTGCCGCCGCTAGTACCAATTTTTGTTTATTCCGCTTTATTTCCATACCTTATTACATGCGTGGTGTGAGTGTGGCAGCAAATCAGTGTCTAAATCAAATTGGCATGCTGCTCGGTTACCGGCCCGCGTATCACTGCGCGCGCCCCATTACCTAACACGCAGCAAGAGCGATTATCTAACTTTAGACCGAATTCCCTCTTGACAAAATATGAGAACAAGACAAGTAATGCCGGACAAAGTCTAGATCTTACATTGGATACCGTTCATCCCTGGGCAGTGTATACGCTGTATTCGGAAGTTTGTGTTTCTCATACTAGGAGTGTAAAGTTCTGATCTCTCCCAAGTAAGGAATATCCATTTGCGCCGTCCTTCCCGATAACTAAGACATTTCCTTCTCTTAGAGGGGACAGAGAAACTGAGAGGGGCCCAGCTTAGCTTAGTCCTTCTTTTGTGCTGGTTAGTGGTAGCTTAGATGCGCCGGACTTGCATGAAAGCTGATCCACCCCCGCCGATATGGCACTGTCCAACCAGAACGCATCATAGGACAAAAAAAAAATAAAAAAAATAAGCCATTGGAACAATTGAACGGTAGAAAAATGATCGAATAAATTGGACGGTCAGTTGTTATTGAAGGCCAAGTTGTTGATTCAAAATATCGTAGGAGTTGACTATTTCTTCTTCACAGCTGGTCCAGAAAAAAACAACTGAAAGACGACAAATGATAAATGCTAAAAGCGATTCCAGCACCACTCCGCGCGCATGAAATTGATCAACAACCGTCTGCCAAAAAATAGGGCTCTAACATCTATGAATGAGGGCTTTCAATTCAAGCATGAAACGTTCTAAATGCTTTGTACCCTATAACTTGAAAAAAAAAATACAATAATAATAACAATAAATAAACACGAAAGAGAGATACCGGCATATGACTGTGACCGTGACCGTGATTGCGATTACGATTTTAATTTACGATTACGGTCATACCATAATGATACCAGGTCCATCATATGTATCTCAACTAAGCATACCCTACCGGGTCCTACTTCTGGGGGAACACCCCAGCAGTAGCCTACCTAATAACTTTGGTGTGGCCATATGCCTAGCTGCAGTGTGGCTGGTTCAGCTGGGCTGGTGAAACATGGCATGCACCAAAAAGAAACCCTTCCCAAAAGAAACTATTAAGAAAAAAAGCAAGCCCTCCAAAAGCACCAGTAAGTATACTGGCTCTTTACTTTTTGCGCTTGATTAAAAAAAAAAAAAAAAAAAGGTTAAAGGGGGGGTTCGTTCTCGTTTACTTTTTCCTTTCTGTCTATTCCATTTTGTCAATTTCAACGCTTTTACCCTTTTCTATATTCTGCCAGTCGTTTTTTTATAAACTTGTCGTTTTCACATTCTCTTCATCAACCATTGATTTTGTACGACTTGATATTTCATTTTTGACTGATAGATTTAAAAAAAGGTAAAAGGCATCATTCGACTCGGCTATAACACTAAAACATTCCGGCTTGTTCAACAAGAATAAAATCATAAAAATCGCACTACCTGTTTTGACGGCCCCAGAAAGCAGCTACAACTGAAATCTACTGCTGTCACTACGACAACCAAATTGATTAAGTGATTTTCCCTTACCACTAGGAATAGTGCTTTGTGTACTAGAACAAGTGCTATTCACATCTTCAGAATATATATTCTAGCAGAAGAGAAATCACCAGTAAAGCCAATCATTTTGGTCTCTTCACGACTTCTCCGCCAATAACAACGTTCACCATGGACGCAACCAGTTCAATTCCTGAAAAGAAACGCAAAAGACGTTCTCATCACAAGTCACGAAACGGATGTTTAAACTGCAAACGTCTTCGAGTAAAGGTATGTTCTCTTTAAATTTTCTAACAATATATTCCAATGGCTTTCCCGAAAAAGATAGCTAGCTAAACTAGCTATCTTTTGAGCTGGGCCCTCGGAACGGCCCCATGCTCTATTCCGCTCCCGGCCCTAGGTCGGGCCCTCGGTGCGCTCTTATCCCCGCACACCACAAACAGAGAGCCTTTCTGGGTTTTGGGTTCGGCAAACGGGGTTTATATTATTTTCATATTCTTCTTCGTTTTCTAGAATAAAGCTAACCTTAAACCTTATATATAGTGCGACGAGGTGACTCCAAAATGTGGTAACTGTACAAAACGAAACCGAGAGTGTGAGTATTTGGTAATTAAAGATGAACCAAAGCGTAAAGGCTCGTTCGCAAACTCCTCTGCGGGTTCGATATCCACACCCACTCCAACAAATTCAAATCCATCATCTCGCAAGAATTCACAAGCTACAATAATCTCGTCTCCTCATCTCTCACATAATCACAATGATATTCTAAGCTACCACCTTCCTAGCACAGGTGGTGGTGGCATGAGAGCATATGCAAACAGTCCGGAATCTCCTCCTCTATCTTCTTCGTCAACTACTACATCTCCCATTACAGGTAATGGGATCATGCAATCTCCGTTGGAACAGGAATTGCTACAGCACTATTGTGCCAATTTCATGGATTTTATTATGGTCTATGGTGAGAATGATCGCCGTGTATGGGCTGACTATGTACCAGCCCTGGTACTCAACTCTCCATGTATTGCTTCCGGCCTGTTAGCAGTTACAGCTCTTCACTTGGATGCCATCAATGGAGGCTCTCGAAATCTAACAGACTATGCATTCAACAAATTTACGGAAGCACTAACTCAATTTAAAAGCGTACGAACACTGTCAACCACTTCGTCTGCAGAGGCTACTTTTCTGACAAGTGTCTTTGTCATGATGCTATCTTATTGCTTTTATGATAACTTGCCAATTATTGCCGCCAACAGCCATGGCATGGATTTGATCACTGTTACCAGAGGTCCCTTGGTAGTAGCTAGAAATTTGGGACCTCGACTAGCTGAGAGCAATGTTTCTCAGATTGTTCAACCTTTGCATTCTTCGGATCCTGATCCACATAGCTCTTCTTCGTTTATAGATTTTCTGATGGAAACTTGCGATGCTATGGACAGACTGGGGCTTTTAAATCCTACTGTTGAAATGGACTTGGCACCAGAGAATATGTCCAAAACCGATAGTCTGGGTGGTGGTACTGTACCGGGTACAATTAATGGCGGAATGGAAACTCTAGAAAGCCCTCGAACTGATGATGAACGGCCTTTCTACCAATTGGATGGTAGTGGTCGTCGAAACTCCAATGTTGCTATATATCGTAAGGCTATCGAGCAGCTGCGCAACTCGATAAAGTATGCGGCTTACAATCAGTGTCCACCGGTGCTGATCTCGTGGGAGATGATGCTTGATGCAGAATTTCTTCAATTGGCGAGAGTTGGCTATCCCTTTGCCAAGGTGATACTGATATATCATTTGGTAGCATTACATGCGATTCGGAACTATTTCTGGATTGGCGACAGGCCGAGACGGCAGCTATTGCAGCTGGTTCAACAGCTGGGCCCGAAGTGGCAATCCTTTTATGCATGGCCGTTAACCATAATTGAACGACCGGATTACAATGTGTCTAGTTTATGGCATTATTTGACTGCTGATGCTGGACCGTTTGACATTTCTATGTTATGGTGAGTACCAAGTTGAGGCTTTGTTTTTTCAGCTTGGTGGAATAGATATTTATTAATGAATAATTCAACTTTTTTTTTTTTCTTTCTTATTTCTTTACCTGTACTTCTGACCTAATTAATAGAGTCTTTAGTGTTATGCCCGGTTGCAAAGCATACTGGGCTCATTCATAACTCATGTGAAGTAGCACTAGGGATAAATCAACAACTGTAGACTAATGTAGCTGTCTAATTTCACTACCAATCTCAAGCTAATACTCTCATGTACTAGCCGAAAACGATCACAATTATTTAATCGACACAAACCAATCCTCTAAATAGAACGCACAAGATTCAGACTGAACTTGCTCTAGTGGCCCACGCAATTGCACATGTGACCAGCTTGTACTAACACTACTTTATAATAATCGTCAGTTTATTAAATACTAGTTCTTGCACTAAAGTAGACACTATTTCTTTGCAACATCCTTGTATGGAGGAGGGTTTTCACCACTTGTGGATTCATTAATCGAACCATACTGCTGTTGGTTCTGATTCAATCGCTCCTGTGGCTGGCCCGAGGGAGGTGGAGATGTAGTAACCACAACCGGCACATAACCTCCACCGCGAGAGATATGCCCTTGTTGGCCCTCGATATCGTAATCTGTCGCCACTCTAAGCGGATATTTGGCAATAATATACCATGAGTGGACCAAACCTGGGATAAGACCCAGAACACAGAGCAGAATGTTGATTAGGGATTCAACAGAGCACACTCCCCGCTTAATCCATACTGGAATGGGTGGGAAGATAACTGCAAGCACTACTAGCAGGAGGTCGCAGCACACTGGAGAGCACATTTTTTATACCAATATTCCAGTTCCACTGAAGACAAGGTGTTACTCTTGATAATTTACAAGCAGAGAAATTAGAAACAACAAGGCTGAGCTGGATGTGACTTATTAAAACTTGGTGGCAAAAATAAGTCGGAGGTAGCTAAGTAATGATGTGATGATAGAGAATAGAGAGGTCGGTCGGAGGTTTATCAGTAGCATCCAGTTTAGTAGATCATCTCCCAACTCGGGCGACGGCACGAGTGGTGGACTCTTGGATCAGAAATTTCTTACTCTACGAAAAGTGAGATATGAAACGTGCAAGAACAGGTGATTCGCATGCAAGAAAGCGATTTGGCGGTGGGAATGTGCATGTGGAGCTGGATTATGACCAGTCGCAACAGGAGCCTGAGCAAAAGTCTCAGGGGGGAACGTCTGGGCCACTGGATCAGGAATATGGCCAACGAGCTGCTTTCCCTTTAGATGGAGAGTGTAGTGAAGAAGTAGCCCAGTATTTGGCAATGGTTAGGAAAGAGGCATCTGAGCGACCTTCTTTTGTAGCTACCAAAGAGAATTTCAAAAAGAGTGCCTCGACGAAGATGTGCCGCAATAAGAGCGAGGAGAATGAACAAACTGTAGAGAGCACGGTTGGAGATGCAAAAAGAACAACTGTGGAAAGCACTGATACAGATTCAACAATTGTAGACAAAAGCACGGACTCAATAAGAAAAGGCGATGGAAGTGAGATTTCCAAAACAGCAATCGGTGAACTTGTCGCCAGTGAACTAGACTCCGGGGCTGCTACCCCATCTAAAGAGCCCTATCATATAGATCTTGCCAAGCATCAAGAGTTTCTGACGCAGTTCCTGCAGCTAAGGGACCAGCCAGTCGAGGCCGAACATCTTACCGAGAACTCGTTACCTGGGACCCGTAAAGAATGGCGTAAACTTATTGTAGAAACGGACCCCAATCCAGCGGTTATTGCTTCTTTTAGCGAGCCGTTGGTGATCATGCTGCTAGGGTACATTCATGGATGGATATCGGCGAGATTACCCCCTCACTTGGACCAATGGGTGATTGCCCTTCTGGTTCGTTTACCAGACACTCTAATTGGCACCGATATTGCGGTGCTGCGAGGGCTGGCAAAGAAGTGCTATGGAGTAAGGGCTAATAAGAAGAACAATGAATTGGAGCCGCACGTGGGGGAGTTGTTGGACAAGGTTATTGGGGTCGTAGCTGATTTCTATTGTCAGTATGATATCATGCCATGTGTGCGACGGTCTAATTGTTAATTTTGCTAGAGAGTAGGCTTTCCTTCTTATCTAGAGACGGAATCTCAGGGCTTTTGGGAGATCTAGTACCACTGGTCCCAACTATCTTACTGGTGCTACTAGTGTTACCATTACTACTCGTTCGAATACTTATATCACTAAAAATGACTACGCATTGCGGGATTTCTTGCGTCGGTCGGAATCCTGCTGCTCATAGAGCCGCTTCAAATTCGCCTCAGCATCAGCCTCAGTAAGATTCGACGTCGCATTCCGCTCAGCTTCCACCTGTTTGAACTGCTTGTACTTGGGATCCAACTGGGAGATGCGCATATGCTCGTTGTATTGCGACTCCGGTACGGGCTCATTTGTGAGCGGCGAGATAAACAGCGGCTGGCCAGTATTGGTGCGCCGCTCTCTTCGAGTTCCTTTAGGCTTAACCTTAACATTAGGCGGAGGCCCAAGCGAAGACCTGCTAGACTCAGGTGCCGGTGATTGTGATGCAGAAGTAGGAGCAGAGCCCTGAGGCTGCGCGGCTGGTGAATTCTGAGCCGCAGGCGGCTCAGAATCGGTCGACGGGTCAAAATCGGGCGCCGCTTCTTCTAGTAGGAACGTGCCCTTTCGCTTCTGTTCCAACGATGCATATTGTAGTTGTGCCAGAGATACCGCGGCTGGCAAATCAGACCGGTAATCAGCGTTAGTAAATTCAACAGTTTGGACCACCACAAAGTCGTGCCAGTCGATCTGAGCGTACTCAATGCGCTCCTTTTCAAGCTGCTCGGCATTCTGCCGGTCTTGTTCCTTTTTCTGTGCTCGTTGCTCTGCCCGGTTTTTCGCACTTTCAAGTATAGCATACTTATCGTCGATGCCCTGCTGGAGTTTACTTTGCAGCCTGGTATTTGTATCTAGGCTCATCACTTTTTTGTACTGATCAACGAAATGAGTAAATAACGAATGTAACGAATGCTTGTCTTTCAAGAACTCGAACTGGAAATTCTGCTGCTCCCGTTCGCGCAGTTGCTTTAGGAAGGTGTCGCCATGTTGAGCAACGTGTAATGCGGTGATTTTGATAATATCTAGATCCTGGGCTGAGATTGGAGGCATGTCGAATGCAAATTCGAATTCTTCAACTGGGGTTTCCGAACCGTTATGTTGCTGCAATTGCTGTTTCTGTTTCGAGCTTCCAGAAGACTTGCTACCGGTCTCTCGGCCACGTCCCTCTCTATATTCCTGCACGTACCATTGGTAATATGGATGGTATACGTCCTGTTCTTTGAGAAATGAGAATTTTGGGTTTGATTCTTCCTTTTTCAGGATCCTCTGAATAAACTGTTGGCCGTTTCTCTCTGTGTATCCCACAGTTGTTTCCACTGCTTTTCTTATGTCTGGTGGAGGTATGATTACTCCCTCTGGGACCTCTGACATAGTTTTGTATATGGTCTTTGTAAATAAATTGTCAATGAGAAATGTGTGGTTGATGATAAATTTGGTGTGGGAAAATTAACATTTCGTTCCCAAGTTGTAATACCTCGCTTGGAACACTTCTCCACCACAGCATTGCATATTATTATCACCCAAAAGAAAAAAAAAAAAATATCTATATAAGAATATAGTTATCAGGTTCATAAGAGATGAAGGTGCTCGTGGCAGCAGAGGATACGGGATCTATAAAGGGTATGGCTCTTCTTATATTATTATTAGAGAAGTACTAATGGGAGAAAACAAAACCACACAGTCGTTGATATGGGCCTCTCTGGTAGCGATATTGGTAAAGAAAAGTGCATCCACTTTGGGAGCGAAGGAAGGTCATCTTATGTCCAGAAAATGATACTAATACATCGTAATAACAAGCGATTTGTATGTTCTAGTCAAAGCTATTTCCTGTCTGTTCAAATTCTAATGTAGCCATAATTTATTGGTACTAGATCGTGGTAGCTCGTAAAGGTGGTATAGTACAGATGTACGACGCAGACACATTCCAGCAGGTACGCGAATGGAAACCTGGATCTAACGTTAAAGGAGCCATAATTGGCCTTGAATATATCAACGATAAGATCGTCTTCTGCACAGTTAAAGGGACAGTTGTAGTACAAGATATCGATTCCAATAAGGTATCTTTGACGTCTATTCAAAGCCCGGTATCGTGCTTTAGGATGCATGCCAACCAGCCTGGAGTTGCGGCGGCTGGCGGGAAGGATCGCGAAATAGAAATCATACAGGTTTTCCCAGAATTAAGAACAGCATATGAGACGAGTACGCCTTCCGACTCTATTAGAGACAGTCAATCTGACGAGAGGACCAACAGTGGCCGTGCGAGGGCAGCTGTGTCAGCTATCTATGGCACAGCAACTAATAGAAATAATAATAATAACAACAACAACAATATTAACAATAATACTGCTGGATTTAGCGGGATTAACAACCTTAGCAGTCTTTCCGGCCTCAACAGCTCTTTACGTAGACGACTGAGCTCAATATCAACATCACCTTCATCCTCTGAAGATGAAGGAGAGGACGAAAGCCCAGCATTGCTGCGTATTCGGGACATGAGACTACAGCACACTGCCAGAGGTAGTGCTGCTAGGATCACAATACCTGAGAATTTCGATAGTAAATCAAGGTGCTGGAGGCTATGGAAAAGTAAAGACCCTAAAGTAGACAGTGAGGGATATCCGTCGCCGATATGGGTCAGTGATCTACAGTTTCTAAACCTAGGGAGACAGAGCAATGATGGATGGAAGATAGCTGCGGCAACGAGGTATGGCGAGATCCGTATATATGATACATCAGCCAGCAAATTCCCCATAATAAACGTACAAGTTTCTGATCACCCACTAGTAAACCTGTGGTTTGGACTTGACGAAAGACAATTAATCTTCACGGACACTCAACACAACACGGGCAAGTTTGATAGCATTCTGGGGGAGAACCCCCAGCGGTACCGAACAGCTCCTGGAGGGGGACTTCATATTGGAGTTGTCCACTCGGGGCAGCGGCCTTTGATTGCTAGTGGTGGGTTAGATAAACAGCTCAGAGTGTATGATTTGGACAATGGTTCTCTTACCGCAAAGGTAGGCATCCATTCCAGGATATCAGCTATCTTGGTTGTAGATCCTAGTGAAACACAGGCCTCGCAGCGTGGAGTTAAACGGCGAGATGACGAAACGGATGGAGATCAAACAATTTCTGGTGAGGATTCAGCGAATAATGGCAATAGCTACAAGCGGCTTCGTGCGGCGTAGCCTCACGTGTTGTGCATGTGAGCACCCGTGCACGTCTACGTCACGTGATATATTTTAAAATTCTTCGGGTCCAAGCGCGCGCCCCTCAGCTAGAGGAAAAACTCCTGCTACTCAACAAAAGCAGTCACACAGCTTCCGAATTGGGAAGGCACTCAGGACCTCTCCAGACACTCTCCCACTACCTCCCAAATATCGCATACCTTCCCAAATCACCCACTTAACGACACCAAATCAACCAAATACTATCAGAAATGTCTTCTGTCGAACAAGCTATTTCTTACGGTATGTCCAACCAATTATGTACTGCTGATTAAATTCATTATGCTAACATTTCTCTATATTCAGCTGCCTTGATCTTGGCTGACGCCGAAGTCGAAGTCACCTCCGACAAGCTCCAAACTCTGGCCAAAGCCGCCAACATCGAAGGTGTTGAGCCAGTATGGACCGACCTTTACGCTAAGGCCATCTCCTCCCAGGACATCCACGGTCTTTTGACCAAGTTCTCTGCTGGTGCTGCTCCAGCTGGCGGTGCTGCTGCTGGTGGTGCTGCTGCCGCTGGTGGTGAAGCTGCTGCTGAAGAAGAAAAGGAGGAAGAAAAGGAAGAATCTGACGAAGATATGGGTATGGGTCTATTCGATTAAATGTAAGTCGAGCGGTGTAATGTTTGGCTGAGATATAATAACTGTATTTACGCATATTTGTAACTATTTAATGAGATTCTGTTCCTCGAACTTTGTAGTACTTGGAAAAAACGAGACGGGTCATGTGATCCGGTTTAAGAGTAGATTGTAGAATTGTACCGTGTTTGGTATTATTCATCAGCTGGTCAATTTTGTAAACTGTTTTACAGTTGTTGGTCAATTTTGTGATTTCCCTTTATTTGTGGTTCTACTAGAGCACTTTCGGTATTCCCATGTACTGTTGCTACAACCATCGGTACCCAATTCATCTAACCTGTCTTCCAACATGCCCCCAAAAAGTAGAAAGCCCAAAGCGAAAGCAGCAAAGAATGACCTCGTCGAACATCCGCAGGTGATGGAACTTAAATCAGTAGATGAGGTCAAGGAACATTTTGACATCCCTGAGGAAACTTTGTATGAACAGATGGAACGGGCTGAACATCGACAAAAAGGGCCACCACCAAAGACCAATAAGTCCACTAATCAGCCAGCTCAACATTCTGCACCAATAAACTACGAGGATGATCCAGAGCTGGGTGTGATTGGCCGGTTTATGTTCAGAGTACTAGACTATACACAATTCATGATCCCACTGCTATCTGTACACCTAGTGCTTAATATACTCGTTCGCATGCAATACGCTCAAGATTTCGAACCCTCCGATATTCTGTATGACTCGTTAGCAACAATCCCAGTATTGACTTTGCTTCATTGGTTTTTCCATCCATATTCCTCTAGTAAGCTATTCCAAAGTGCTAGTTTTTGTGCTAGTCTGGCAATTGGCTGTTACTTGCTCTATGTGTCAAATGAAGAGGGATACTACCAAGTGATGCAGAGGGCTCCTCCACTGGGTACTCTTTGGGTGTGGTTATTCATTGAAATGGATTGGCAATGGTCTGCGCCTTGTCTGTTGTTGATTGGGATATACATGTGGATCAAGGACTATTCTATGTGATCGATGAGCGTCTACGACAAGATATTTGATATAACAAAACCGTGTGTATATACATGTAAGTTAAGCATCTCTGGATTGTTATTCCAAATACCCTATATTGAGGCGATAGAATTCGACAGGAACAGTCTCCTATTTTATCATAAATGCAGTCGACCGAGAACGTAAGGCAATCTGCATCAAAACCATGTGCTTTAAGGTGATCTCTTATTAAATCGTGCTAACTCATTCTTTTTTGATGAGACAAAAAAATGCGAGATTCTAATCTACAGTTTATACAAGAAATACCGAGTTCTTATATGCCCACTGCATCTCACTATAGGCCCACCGCAGTATCGTAATCCGGTGGCGGTGGTAATCCCACTCTACCATTATTAGACACTACACCGTCGTTTTCGGAATCGGATTCCCCCAGAACCAATTCGTCAAAAGATGGAAGCTGCTCACCAGCCGGTACAGCCACCGTAGACATTGGATAATTGGAATCATTCGAATTGATATACGTCAGTGGTACCCCAACACCACCTTCAATATTATTATACAGCTGATCGTACTCAGGCAAGTCGACATTCTCATTCACACAATGCTTCGATAGGAAATGTATTGGAGTGTCAATCTTGACTTCAAAATGCCGCCTTTTAGGGTCTTCGGGATCCTGTTTGGAAATTCTGAAACTGATAGTCAACCGATGCCGGATTCGAATGAACGGGCAATGGAAAGAGTCCGGATGAAGATTCTTGACATATGTTTCACTAGTGGTCGGTTTGTTGAGGTAGTCCACCGACCTGTTCGAAGAAGCAGACCAGGTGGGGTCCGACAACAGTGGTAATGTACAGTCTATAGTGGTCGCAGCAGCTTCTTCAGGTGATTCCATGCTTCTATTCGATGCTACTTGCTGAAGCTGTGGAAGACCATTTGTCAACGGTGCCCCGTGCGCCGCATGCGGCTCCAATTGTTGTGGCTGGACCATCCCATTTTCGAAGCCACTACTATCATCTGCCTGTAGTGTGTAGTGCAGCAAATTACCAGTTAACTTTTCTCGGCCTTTCTTGTTCTTTTTGTTTTTGCTGCTACTGCTATTCTTTCCGTCTGAGTCACTGTGACTTTTATGGTCATTAGATCGTATCTTAGTCAACGGGAAGTGTTGCAGCAGCCCACCATGTGAAGAGTTGTTGTTTTGATGGTCGGCCTGACTTTGCTGCAACTCCTTCGTCTTGACAGGTTCAGTTTTGGCCTTCTTCTCATACAGAAGAATCTTCAGCGACCTGTCAGTGTAATTCATTGATGAATCATGCGAGTAGGTGTATTGTACAGTTTCCACAACGTGCACCCTCACCCGGTGCACCATAACTTTTTCTAGTGGAGTTAGTTTGATAGCCATGGGGATCGAGGATCCCAGGCTGATATGCTTTTTTGGTATTAGAATCTCATAGTGCAGTCTTTCATCCCAGTTTCTTGAAATAGCAATAGGGTTATTCGATACACTGTCGTAATTGTTTGGTGGAGACCGTACTAGTTCCACCTCTTGATAACCGCTCAGATTCAAGGCAAAAGTCCCAGACCGCACCACTTTGGGTACTAAATAATAAGTAAGCGATCCTTTGGACGCATTAATACTCTCAGGTACTTTCGAATCAATAGCCAGAGTGAAATGATACACATACTCCCCCGCGGGAAACTGAACCGCAGAGTCCTTCGTATGGAAGAGAGAATTCGCAGTATTAGATAGAGTCTTTTTACGATTCGAACTGGGCTGAGAAACAAACAATGGGATTTCCTCTTGCCTTGAATCTGCACATTGTGATGCGACTACTTTTGTATTGGAGTTGTGAACGGCCTCCGACTTTGCAGGGTCCTTAGTCTGCACATGGTCATCACCTTTGATCTTGATTGCATCGGCTCCATATAGATCAGAGTATACATAAGACGCAGACTGGTCTCCAGAAGAAGAAGATATTGTGTGGCACTGCAAATCATCCGGTTTGCATTCATTAGGGATGAATTCCCAATTATGGGCATTGATGATGAGTTCGTCCTGAATTTCTGCCATCGGGTGTGCTGAAATAGAATCATCATATGGGTTAGTAGGGTTCTGGTTCCATGAAGTCTTGCACTTTCCATAAAAGCTCAAAGACAATGATTTCAGCTTTGTCGGTTTAGTTAGTTTAAGTAAAATCGAGCCTCTCAGGATACTGGGGGCCATTTCTGATCTCGAAGCTGATGCAGAGGCCGCTCCTCCACAAACCTGTTGCGGAGGAGGAGGCGGCGATGTACCGGTGACATCATCATTTGTGGCTTGTCGGTGGAGAAGATTTTCTGGACCCTCTAACTGCTGGTCTTGATCAGAATCCTGCTGGTTCTGTTGGTTTTGTTGATTCTGCTGCTGGGTGTATGAGGCAGCTTCTCTGTTGTCATGCTCTCTATATGAAGAAGGGCTCACAGGAGGAGTCCCGGCAAGAAATACCACAGGTTCTTGTAAAGAAACTGCCAAAGTGATAGTTCCAGAGTGGGAGCTTGCAAGAGTTCGAGGTTTGCCGGCACAAAACCCGCAGATCTCGTTGTCCATGTTTGGCTATGGCAAAATGATGGATATCTGCTAGTGAGTGAATAGTTATACGTTAGATTCAGAAGAGAAGAAAGACTTCTTAGAAATATATATATATAAAAAACAAGGCGTTGGAGAAGAGTCTAAACAGGAAATCATACAAATTTTATACTAATAGCTTTGTCAATTATTAGTACTACCGGTCCGGGGAGGGGGGTCGCGTGAGCTTGGTATCTCGCATGAAACAATTGGCAACCATACTTGACTTTGCGGCACTGATTGTAACTATGTAATATATGCTTAAACCTGTATATATGATTTTTATATGCCAAATTTATATGTGTATGGTGAGAAAGATTTTTGTGTATAGCTAGAGTTTTGTCATCCCAATATATATATATAGTGTTTATAGGAGCAAGAGAATCATATACTACCAATCATAGCTAAATCATCAAAAAAGAAGGAGAGAGAGACAGGCCGCCACCGTTTCGCTGGAGATCTCGGATAAACTTATTTTATCCCTCAAACACGAGACACGTTTTGGTTGCAGGCGTTACTCTTACAAGTTTCGTAGCATTGCAGAGAATGAACTATATATGATAGTGTATAAAAAAAGGTTTGTTTCGGCTGATACTCAGCTACTAATCTGCTGAGATACAACCTCGAGGACCTCAGCGTCTCTATTATTCCGTTCCTGTGGAGAAAAGGGATGGGGGCCAAATACCAGACGCATACATCATGGTACATTAGACAGCTGATCTTCTGATCGGGTGTGATACTTGATTCAGTGCCTTGGGTTCATCTTGTTTATATAGCATACTTTGGAGTTTGGGCCCCACACATGTGCGTACTAAATGTAAATGTTGACTTCATACCCATGTGTAGATCGTTTCCATAGGTAATATCCCCACACATGAGTGGTGATCAGAAGGGGTAAT
>JAJLUM010000001.1:240038-277666 GCA_030564265.1 Blastobotrys attinorum
ATTTGAAACTGATCTTATTTTTAGGATAAAAAAAAAAAAAAAAAAAAAAAAAAAAAAATAATAGTAATAATAGTAATAATAGTAATAATATATGAAGAAATCGTTTTCAAGTATACAACTAGAAACTCATGGAGTCCATGGCCACTCGGTCTTTTCGCACACTTCGTTACCACCAGGACCTAAATGCTCCATTTAGGTCCGCAGCCCGAACTCACCACCGGAGCCCCAAAGCAGCTCCCGCTTGGGACCAAAACCCAATTTCGTGTCCACTCCTAGGAAAAATACAACACATACAGTATATCTACTAGGACTAATAGGTGATACTATCATACCACACAAATGGCCAGCCTGAAGTCATTCATCAAGGCTGTTCGGGCCTCCAAAACAATTGCCGATGAACGGGCAGTCATACAGAAGGAATCAGCCGCAATTCGAACAAGCTTTCGTGAAAACTACACGGACCAGACCACCAGGAGAAACAACGTGGCCAAACTCTTGTATTTATTCACTCTCGGTGAAAGAACCCATTTCGGACAAGTGGAATGCCTAAAACTACTAGCTACCTCGAAATTCACCGACAAACGGTTGGGTTATCTCGGTACAATGCTTCTGCTGGACGAAAACCAGGAAGTGTTGACCTTGGTAACCAACTCACTATCCAACGACCTGGCCCATCCAAACCAGTACGTAGTCGGATTGGCACTATGTACCTTGGGTAATATTGCATCACAGGAAATGGCTAGAGATTTATTTGCGGACATTGAGAAGATCATTTCCTCTTCAAATCCTTATTTAAAAAAGAAAGCTGCATTGTGTGCCATGCGGATCATTCAACGTGTTCCTGATCTGGAAGAGAATTTCATAGACAAGGCCAAAATGTTAATGAACGACAAAAACCATGGGGTGTTGCTGACTGGCGCTTCTTTGATCGAAGACGTGTGTCTGCAAAACCCTGATGCAATTGAGAAATTTGATTCTCTTTTGCCCACTGTAATTAAACAACTAAAGTCATTGAGCACCTCGGGCTATGCTCCAGAGCACGATGTAACTGGTATCAGTGATCCGTTCTTACAAGTCAAATTGCTGCGACTATTGCGAATCTTCGGTGAGGGCAACGCGCAGGCATCTGAACAAATGAGCGACATTCTTGCTCAGGTCGCATCAAACACAGATAGCTCCAAAAACGTCGGCAACTCTGTTCTCTACGAAGCTGTCAAGACTATTTTCGGTATTGAGGCTGATTCTGGGCTGAGAGTTTTGGGGGTGAACATCTTGGGTAAGTTCTTGACCACTAAGGATAACAATACCAAGTATGTAGCCCTCAATACCTTGCTCCAAGTGATCGAAATCGAACCTACAGCAGTCCAACGACACAGAGCAACTATTTTGGACTGTCTCAAGGACGCAGATATTTCTATTCGGCGTAGAGCCCTTGAGCTTTCCTATGCTTTGATCAACGAGCAGAACATTCGAGTGCTGGTGCGGGAGCTGCTTGCATTCTTGGAGACTGCAGATACCGAGTTCAAAACCAATTTGGTTTCCCAGATCGCCATGAGCGCTGAAAGATTTGCCCCCAACAAACGATGGCATATCGACACTATTCTACGAGCACTCAAGCTCGCTGGGAACCATGTAAAAGAAGACGTTCTCAGTGCCTTCATTACTTTAGTAATTACCGCGGATGACGAGCAGCTGCAGCTCTATACCGTACAGAAGCTTTATAGTGCATTGAAACAAGACATTACTCAGCAAGGGCTGACCATTGTGGGTGTCTGGCTGATTGGCGAGTATGGTAGTTTGTTGATCAAAGGAGGTGCTATCCAGGAAGATGGGGTGGCCCCAGTAGAAGTGAATGAATCCAAGGTTGTAGAACTGCTGGACACAATTTTAGACTCCTCGTATGCTACTGACACAGTGAAGGAATACGTCGCAAACGCTCTAATGAAACTCACTGTGCGATTCAGCAACAACTCAAAGGTTATAGAGGATATCCGGAGAATCTTGTCTAACAAGGGAGCCAGTCTGGACATTGAGCTCCAACAACGAGTGGCAGAGTATGGCAAGATGTTCAAGTATGATAGCGTAAGAAAAGGTGTTTTGGAGAAGATGCCACCACCAGAGATCCGTGAGGATCTGTCTGTCCGATATCAAGCTGAAAAGAGAAGAAAGCAGGGTGCAAGCGGAGCTCATCGAGGAGGAGCAGCTGGAGGAGCAGCCAAGAAGGCCCAACCTGCCAGTGATGTGGATCTGCTATTGGATCTTGCTGGGCCAGAAAGCTCTAATGGTGCTGGTGGATCGTCTGCTGATGTGCTAACAGACATCTTTGCATCTTCTGGTAGTGCTGGTACCTCTGCATCTGCAAACATCAGCACTGGCTCTGCTCCATCCAAGAACCAAAACCAAAATATTCTGGATCTGTTTGATACTCCATCCACATCAAGCTCTCCAGCCCCAGGCCCTGCCTCGGTTTCTAATCCACAGACAAGTTCTAACAGTAACAGTAATATGGATGACTTGTTGGGCCTTGGGTCAGGATCTGGGTCCGTGGCTGCTAGCACTAGTTCACCTGCTATTGAGGCATACAACTCCAATGGTCTCCAGTTGAAGTTCGAACCTCAGCCAAAAACACCATCAGCTGGTACTGCAACTATCACTGCTTCGTTTACAAGCACTAGCACGATCACCAATCTTGTACTCCAAGTTGCGGTGCCTAAATCGCAAAAGCTACAGCTACAGGGGCTCTCTAGTTCTACTGTCTCGCCGCAACAGTCGGCTACTCAAGTCATGAAGGTATCTGGAAATTCGGGATCGAATGTGAAGCTGAGACTGCGAATACAGTATACTACTGCTGATGGGCAGGATGTGAAGGATCAGGTAGATTTTGCTAAATTCAGCAGCGATTTGTTGTAGCTCACGTAATAATTCTAGAACTTTTATCAGCTGATAACCTCGAGATACCATTTCATAAATAATAGCTATGGCAGTATTAACTACAAAAAAAAAAAAAAAAAAAAAAAAAAAAAAAAAAAAAAAAAAAAAAAAAAAAAGCTTATTCACAGATAATAGTTATGGCAGTAACAACTATAATATAAAGCTTATTCTAGCAATTCGGCCTATAGCCACACCGTATCTTCTTCCCCGGTAGCGCAGTACTAGTTAATACCTCACACCTCCCAATTTTTCATTCTGAACTTCCCCCACTTTCCACACCACACAATATGCCAGCAGACAAAAGAAGACCAGATTTGGTAGTACCATACCAACATATTCCTGAAAAGACCCAGGACACTACTGCCATGTTTTCAAGTACAATGCCTTTGGCTGCCATGTTTATGCGAAACAAGTACGTTCTATGATCTTCTGTAGGTTATATAACTCCGAGCTAACCTAGTAACAAAAAGACTCCTTGCATGGGCTGCTCTGTTTACCGGTATCCAAGCTTTTCTCAACGAGCCGGTTAACAAATCATCAGATGCTTCTCAGCCTGCCTGGGTGACTCTGATCACTGGTGTCTTTGGTTTGTTGACATGCTATATTGACTTTGTCATGCCAGGTATCCGACCAAAGGCACCAGCTCCGCCGGCGGCGACATAAAACGCTAGCAGCTTTATCTTGCAAATATGTAATATAATAATAATACCTTGAATCATGCTGTTATTTGAATGAATATTAGAAAAAAAAGCAATACATGTCAGTTCATACATAAAATTTTTGGCCTACTGGAATATCAATTTGAGTCGTTGGTGAACACCGGTCACCAACAATCAAAAATCCTCATCTTCATATGGGCAATCCAAAGACTCATGCCCTTCCCGCTCACATAACCCGCACCAGAGAGTTCGTCCAGCGGCAGGATCAACCTTTGCAGGAATCTCCGTCTTCACTGAAGACGGTGACATGTTAGTGTTGGATAGAGCCGATGGCTCTAAACCCTTAATGGGCTGCTCTGAAGTTCTTTTAGATGGTGGGGTAACCGGTTTGTCGGACTCTATTGTAGAGGACGATGATGTAGCCCTAGTTTCCTGATTGCTGTGGTGATGATGCTGCTGCTGCTGCTGTTGGTTCTCAAGTTTCAGCTTGAGCTGCTCCAGCTCCTTTTCCATCTCAGACTCTCTGAATATCTTAGACTCCAGCATCGACTCGAGATTATCTACCTCAGACTGCAGTTTGGATCGCTCTTCCCTCTCTTGCTCTAGTTGCTTCTGTGTCTCCTCTACTTTTTTATCGGTTTCTCCCTGCTCTGAAGATTGTGGTTCCGTAGGAGCTGGGTTCGCAGAGGTATCATTTAGCAGTTCCCTACAATGCTCCAAAGATGCTCGTGTTTCGTTAAGCTCTTGTTCCTTGTCCAGCAGCTTATTCTCAATATCCGCCAGTCTGGAAAGCTGCGCTTTGGCGTTCTGTTCATTCACCTGAGAGTTTTTCAACCCCAATTCTAGTTCCTCAACCATTTTCTCTAGTTCAACGATACGCTGGGTAATCTCCTCGGCCTGCCCCATAGAGTTCTTCAGGGCACGAATCTCTGATTCGTACATTGTACTCATTTCCTGCATTTCCTCCTGTAAACTGTCTATGGTCTGACGGAACTGTTGACGTTTCTGTTCGAATTCGGACTTCATTTGAGCTAGCTTGTGGTCTTTCTCCTCTAGTGCTGTATACAACTCTGTTATTTCACCACTATTACTACCATTCTCACCAGCAGCAGCACCATTACCGCTCTTACTGCCACCATCCTGGTGTCCATCGGCCAGCTGTTGGAATTCCTCTAGAGATCTCTCCAGGTCCTTAAGCAGCTCACCTTGCTGCTCCAGGTGCTGGTCTTTTTCTGTTATCTGGGCTCGAGCCTCTCGCAACTCTCGCGACAATGTAGCGATTTCTTCCGCACTGCTACTGCCCGCAGATGATCCAGTGCTTCCAGTTAACGCATGATTTGCTCCCGCTCGACTTGTGGCTGCTGCTGTTGAGCCGCGTTTTGTGGGGCTCTCTTCAGCCGTATTAGCAGCACTGGAGGCACGAGTGACTCCACTTCCGTTGAACATTCTGCTTGATCGTCGCACAGAGGAAGATGGGCCCCCAGTCATGCTCTGACGGCTCCTGGTAGCGGTACCTGAGGCAGAAGCTGGCACGGGAGGCTTTTTCATAGCTCCTGGAGTCGATCGATCGGGGGTTTTGACGGGTGAGTTTGGCATAGATTTCTTAGCATATAGTGGAGATGGGGCTGTGAGATTTGGTTTACCAATCAGTGAGAGCCGCTTATTTCCTGGTGTGGCAGGAATCGTACTCGGAGTACCTGGTGCATTTCCATTTGCGCTCGAGGTTGTTGCCGTTCGTGATTGGGGTCTCGTAGTGGCACCAATCAACTTGCTATACGTGATGAAGAGGCCCAGATTGGGTTTTGACGTTGAGAAATACTGAGTTCCTTGGAAAGTTCCGCTATGACGGCCCGAATCTGCATACTCTTCGTATAGCTCCACTCCGGCATATTCACCAGGTTTGCCGTTAATTTTGCCAACATATCGAAGTATTCCCTGCTGACCCTCTGGCAGAGTAACCTGGTCGCCGATGTTGAGAACCGAAGTACGGCTTCCTATAGCTGATACGCGAGATGCTCTAGGAGTCGAAGTCATGCCGTGTATATGATGTTACAGTTATATATGCATACAGATAAAGAGCTAAAGTGGTATAGAATCGAAAAGAAAAACGATCAGCCCTTTTTCGATAGTTTATTTCGAAGTAGTAAATAGTGAGTGGGTGAGAATGTTTGGGAGAATTTTGGTGATGTAAACAAACCTGAAACGTGGCGAGCGAACCCGAGAAAGATCGAAACAGTGTATGTACGAGAGCAGATAAATGGCTTTTATAGTAGGGCTACGCCGGTTGTGATATAGACTAGTGAAGCTAAATTGGAGAATGAATCATGGACCAAAAGGGCATTTTAGATCTGATTGTTTGTGGTAGGGACTTTTTTTTTTTTCCTTCAATTTTGTCGTACCCATTTCCCGTGCGGCTCATATTGGGTCTTGCGGTACCCTAAATCTAATACTAGCTTGAACTCTATTGACACATTAAAGTTTTGTACTAGAATATGCTACTAGGCAAGAATTTCTGTACTATTTCCTGGATAAAGCATTTAAAACTGGATAGTACTAATGCCATCACCACCACCTTTATCGTCAGGTTGGCTGGGACCGATCAATAGGTGGTTAGTGGGACTTATCTCGGAGGTTCGGAATTCTCAAATTTTTTTGAATCTTGTCCATTATTATAACAACTATACTAAATAGATATGTCGTTGCTTTTAGATCAAGCCCTAGTTGAAGATGTATGAATAGCACTAGAAAAAAAAAAAGGGCCCAAATTGCTAACGTTTTGAAACACAGGTGGCAAAATACTGCCCAGTGCAATTCCTGAGCTATCATAAATGCTTGGGTCAAGGAGATGCGAGCAAATGCCTCGAAGAACAAGAAAATCTAGCCAAATGTGTAAAAACCGAGTATGTATATTGCGCACAGCTATTTTTGTTTTGAAAAGCGCTAATTAGGTTATCCAGGGTCCCTTCGTTTGTCAAAATTCTGAAAGACTGTGAGGGAAAAATGAAAGCTTACGAGAACTGTGTTAAAGAGAATGTTAACATGAGATCAAAATGCTTCGACTTATTGCAAGACATGCGGAAATGTTCTGCAGAGAGCATAAATGCCAGAGCCAACTAGCAGCGACGATAAGATCTAAGTGATTTTGACAAATGCCAGTGATAGTAATTATTTGTTCGTTAGCTTCGCCTGTTTGTGTAAATAATAAATAATAACTCACATGTTAGAAAAGTACGTTTGGAACCCAAACGGAGACTCCTTTACTCCAAAACCCATCTGCCAGACTCACGTATACACCCTGGTGTGAAAGCTTCAATTTACTTGCTGGACAGATAGAAAGCGTGTCACAGGTCCGTCAGATCAAACAGAAACGACAAACCTACTTCCTCACAGCTGCCAGAAGTTACGAGAACCCGCAAGCCAGAGCAGAAAACGTCAATCCTCCTCCAAGAACCAATTCCATTATCCTCTCATAATCTCAAGTACGCCAATTCGTGATAAATAAAGTTTTCGACGGAATGGACTTTTTTTTTTTAATATGAAAATACAACAAACAGCACCTACACTAAATCTGCCTTTCACTTTCTAATTTGTATGAATCAGCCCACTGGATGATATCTCCCATGCTCCAAAAAGGAAAAAGTCAACTCGTAAAAAATAAAATCCAGCACAGAAAAGCCAGCAGGACGATATAGCACAAACATAACAAAAGAAAAAGGAGAAAGAAGTATAAGCGCTGCTTGTCAACGAGACGGTGGAGACAGGTGCGATGGACCCCTTGGCTTTGTCCAGGGAAAAGCACTTACCGAAGGCCCTCGTGCGTCTTTCTTTAATATATCACAATTGGCTGGTCATAGTCCAAGAAGATAGAAGCTGGTTCCTGGGGTGGTGACAGATCTTGGACATAAATTTGTCTGAAGAATGAAAATGAGGAACTCGGAAAGGTTAATATATTTGTCATGCGCGACGCGTTGCTAAGGTTTATTATAACGCGAAATGCAAGCGAAGAGGAATGCCGAGACGGGATATACAACGGTTTGTGAAAAATGATCGCAGAGATCAAGTATTCTACAATTATTGCTAGGGGGTTTTGTTCTCCAGAATTGTGCCTTGGATTATCAGTGATTTTCCGTCAATTTCTCTGCTAGATTGTGAATCAGACGAAGGTAATTCGTTAAGATACGGTTTTTTGGCTGACCGTGCGGCTGACAATAATACTAAGTATAGCGAAGAGCAATATTCAAATTAAAGCTGTAAAATGATATGGAGATTTATACTGACACTCTGAAATCTCCTTTTTTCTACCTTTTTTTTTAGCATTCATCTGATTTTATGTAGACGTAGTATATTCAAGGGATAAACTCTAACTCTAATCATTTACGTCAGAGATCAAGATGCCCACACACAGTAGGCTCAATATATACCACAGCTCGCGAATAGTTTTATTTTAAAAACCACGTTTTTCTCTTTCAATTGCTACTGCTAGTTTCTTATCCAGTAATTTAATCTCTTTTTTCTGTACTACTTGATCATTCTAGTTCCTCTAAGTCCAGCTTTCATATCATTATAATGCCTACGTTAGGAGCACTGAGATACAACCTCAGGCGGCAAACCTCATATATTGCCCTTTCAACTCTTTTAGCGATTGCCACATTATACATCATTTTGTCCAGTCCAAGCCATAAAACCGTTACTACGAAAAACCTTAAGTATGTGCCAGAAACACTCGAAGAAATATCTTCAGGTCTCGACTTCCCAGAAGAAAAGATCGGAATCGTCACATATCTCACATCTAGATCTGGAGATAATGAGACTGATCATTACTACGATATGACTCGGCTTATGGTGTATAAGCTTCTTCACTACCCAAAAACTAAAATCAAGCTCGATAATTGTCCGCTAGTAGTTCTGGTAACGAGAACAGTCACTGAGAAAAAGAGACAACGTCTTCAAAAAGATGGGGCACTGGTAATAGAAGTAGAGAACATTGATTCACCTGGTGACGTAGCAAATGCTAATCCTCGCTGGATCGACACGATGACTAAATTAAGGATATGGCAGTTAGTACAGTTTGATCGCATGCTCTTCATGGACTCTGATATCTTCGTTATTAAGAGACTAGATGGAATTTTTGATGATCCTGCGTCCCATGTGATCCCATCAGTTAAAGCAATTCCGGTTCCTGATGGAGAAGCCCCAATTGATGACCACTATTTAATGGCTGCAAGCGATTTTGTTGTTTGGGGACGTCCCCATACAATCCCGGTTCCTGCAGATCAGAGATTCAATACTGGGTTTTTTATGTTTAAACCATCGCTGCAAATGTTTGAGCATCTTCATAGCATATCTCAGCAGCCAGAAGGCAAGTTCGATCCGGCCCAGAAGGACCAAACATTGCTAAACTACGCTAACAGGAGAACTGGACCCATTCCCTGGGCCCGATTGGAGCCAAGTAAATGGGTCGCAAACTTCCCTCACTATTCCGACTATAAACATGGTGTTGCAACACTGCATGACAAAATGTGGAAAATTCTAGTCTACGATCGCCGCCTAGTGGATCTTTATGAAAAAGAGTTGGCGGACATGCGAGATGTATTAGGAGAGTAGTAGGGGTTCTGCTCTCTTCAATAGCCCAATTTGTCTGAAATAACTTGTAGAGACTATTAGTTCTGGCGTAGCTGCCAAGAGAAGAAGAGATCTTGGGCTGATGTGAGCCGCACGTGCGGCTCAGGCAATGTTTCGGGTACGTCTCAGGGAGGGATAACTAGCTTTTGGTGAACGGAGAAGCTGTTAGTGCCAGAAATATAGTATTGTGTCAGTTTAGTGTACATTGGGCCTAGCCTTTTCACTGTAACACTCTCAATTATTGAAGTAAGACATTATCTCCATGCCATTTGAAAAATAATAGCGACCCCTATTTCATGACCCAACCATATCTGACCTTGATACCAAGTAGTTAATCCTGTCGTCGTGGGAAGAAAAGAAGCTCAATAATAAGACATATCAAAATCTATTAATAAATAAAACCATACACCACGAATTGTAATTTACTAGTCAGTGTGTTGCTTTTTCGGCGTCGGCTCTGGTAATTCGGCCTTACGCTTGCCGATCTTGTTGAACCATTTGCCAGAGGACCCGCCAATCGCACTGCCATTACCACCACCATTAGAAACATCAGCACTAGGATTCGACAATTCAGTTATCATGCTTTGGCCCTCACTATTATTTTGAACTCGCTGATTCATGGAGTCCAACCTGGCCTGGCCCTTCTTGTTCAATTTAGCTCTATTTACGAGGCTAGCCTTAGCATCTATCGCTCCACCAGCCTTTGATAGTGCCGTGACCTCATCTTCATCGTCACCATAGTCTCCCAGTTGCTCATTGAATCCCATTCGGTTCTGAGCTCGTTGTAATTCTGTTTGTCCCCACTGCTCCTTGAGTTTTCTCATTCGTCTACCGCCACGCTTTTTGCTCTTCTTCTCATCCGGAATAGGCAAAGCCTTGGTTTTGGTAACCTCTGGTGGCTCAACCAGCTTGTCTAATCTGTCATCAACTTCTTTTTTCCATTTGGCCCCCATGCTACCATCTGGACTTGAATGCTGCAGATCGACTCTAGCTGCTAAAACCAATTTACCAGCTATAAGCTTCATGGCCTGGTTGCGCTTGTCATTAGGCATATTTTGCACCATGTCGGTGTAATATAAGAATCCTCGCCTCTGTGTCCCTCGTTGGCCCAGCCCAACTCGAACTTCCCGTTTATTGCCTAATGTCGGTACATTGGCATTAGGAATTCTACTGAGGCCAGACAATCCTCCTACAAAGCCCATGATCTGAGCCGCAGTATGAGAAGGGACGATTTGTGTAACATTGGGGGCAAAAACTGTTAGTCGTGTGGAAACATACTCAGTGATTTCGCTTTTAGAGCTGTCAAGCTGCAAAAGCAGATCACAAGCTATGTTCACCTGTTCTAGTTCGTAGTCTAGAAGAGCACTACCTTTGTTCTCATACGCCGACATTGCAATAATCATAACTGTAGCGGGGGGTAAGAACGATCGCAGGGTGTCTTTGTCAAAGTCCATGTTATTACCAATGGTCTTCACTGTTTTAGCGTAGTCTACTGGGTGCGGTAGCAAACCGGACAGCTCCTGAAACCGCTTTGAATAAAGATCCTTGATATATTTGTGTACAATGAGCTGTTCGTTATCGATTTCCACCGCGTAGTTATTAGCGTCGACCAGTAATTTATAGGTTGGATGGTTTTCGATGTTACCAGCGATATTTGTCGGAGGTTCCATATCATTACGCATCTGCTCCAGGATTGGATTCAGCCTACTCATTAGGGTAGAAACACTTGATATGTCGGTTCCATGAAGGTCAAGTTTCGCAAGAATGTTTTCCGTAGTGACGTCTTGATCTTTTTGCTTTAGATTCTCGACAGCTTGATCTACTCTGATGTTGAAGTTATTTGTATTGTTTTGAGGAGCCTCGGCTTCACCTTGCTGGTGGTGGAGATTGTTGTTCTCGATGTCCACATCTTCCACTTCCTCTTCTTCCAAATCAGCCATCAAGTCATCTGCAAGAGACATTTTTATACTCTGATTCACCGATTACCTCAGGCTCTAACTAATATTTTTTCTAAAATTTTGGGTGATGATTTAAATTTTTGTATAGCACTATATAAATATGTCGGCGGATTTGGGATCTCCGAATTAAAATACGATTGAGAAACTAACGCGACACACGAACTTAAGAAATAAACAGCAAAAAGCTCACATAATGGATAAAGAGAGAACGTACTTTGAAAAGCAGCGGGATGCCCTCCTGGCGGAAATTTCAGTGGTAAGTCTATTATTTTTCTACGGCTCAACTAACAATTATCTCAGAACATGGAAAATGTTTTGGCAAATATGAACTCGTTGAACAGATCCCTCGAGAACGTTGTTTCGGTTGGCAAGGAATTTGAAAACGTTGGTGACCTGTGGTCAAAATTTTATCAAGACATTAAACAACCGACCGATAAGAAGGAGTAGTATGAGCTGTCTGTCTGAGTAGGTAAGAGTAGTATGGACTACTGCTTGCGTCGCAAGGGTTAGTCGAGTTAGACGTAGTGGGACTGGATACAGATTTCACTAGAATGCAATTGGTCCTGGATTCGACAGGATAGGTACTAGTTTTCAGTAGGATGCGAGATGCAGATTTATTTATTTTCAAGTTTTTCTAACACAGGCTAAACTATCACACACCTGCTTCTTTTTCGTCGTCTTTTAGTAGTAACAGCATTGTGATCTTGTGATGTGCCACTGTTGCTTGCATTTCTCGGTCCATTATCTATGTTGTCCACAAGTTTGGCTACTGGTGGGCGAGGTAATTCCCTAGCTGCGTTGGCAGAAGACACCTTTCTAGATCCCTTATCATGTACCACAATCGAAATAGCTTGGTTGAAAATCTCAGATATGCCCTCTCTGTTTTTCGCAGAACACTCCATGTACTTGAACGCTCCACATCTTTGCCCAGCCCTCTTTCCCTCCTCAGCGGTAATAGGACGTTGCCCCTTAGATTTCAAGTGCTGCAGGGAGGTCATGTCATTTCGCAGATCTGTTTTCAACCCTACCAGAATAAACGGGATATCGGGACAATAATGGGTGATCTCTGGGATCCACTTATCGTAGACATTGTTGAGGGACGTAGGGGCATCGATTGCAAAGCAAACCAATAAAACATTGACTTCTGGATATGATAACGCACGGAGACGATCATACTCTTCCTGTCCAGCAGTATCCCATAAAGCAAGTTCAATCATTTTCCCGTTTGGCCCTTTGACTTTTGTTAAATAGTTCTCGAATACTGTGGGCACATAAGTCTCTGGGAATGTGCCGTTGGCATAAGTCACCAGAAGGCAGGTTTTCCCGGTATTACCATCTCCTATTGCGACCACTTTGACATTTATAGCCGGCTGGGTTGGAGCCTGTTTTATATCGTTGCCACTGCCACTGCTTGTTTGCCTGTTTGATTGAGTTGCATCAATATCGGGGCTGAAGTTTGAGTTGTTAGTGTTATCTGATTGCGGAGAGATTTGGTAGGGTGCAGATGGTTCGAGCACTGGTATTGGAGCAGAGAATTCGTGTTTGGAGGAGCCACTCAATGACTTTTTCAGTGGCTTTGGTAGAATGCGAGGAGATGCTTGTGAAGGAGTGGGGGGTGTTTGATGCTCTGGGGGAGTTGGTACTAATGATCTTCGTTTTGAAGGAGACTGGCTTCTTAGGGAGTGCTTTTTCTCTGGCATTGTGATGCTAGTTTAGTGTTTCTGTTGTTGTGATATTGGATGATAGATAGCCCAGGCTTGAAGGGCGAATCCGGTGGTTTTTGTTATTTCTGACTCTGTGACAAAAATAGTGAAATAGGGAAAGAGTAAGAGAGAAAAAAAAAAGAGGATGTTTCAAGTTAGCCTTATGCAGTGTATATATGAGTGCGCCTTGCACAGAGGTTTTTGTGGGTTGTTTTTGTTTTAGAAAATGTTTTGTGTATTGTTTATTTCGGGGTGTGCGAGTCGTGTTTTTTCTAGTGGGAATCGCACCTACGCGTCAGGGGTTCGCGAGCAGTGTGGTCGGTGGAGGATCAGTTTGTGAGCTAAAAGGCAGGACTTTCTTTTTTTTTTTTTTTTGTAGATAACCTTTATTTGAGTCCTCGGTAGACACATCGTGAAACTGAATATCGTGTACAATGGCAGCTCTGTCTTCCTGGTGAACTCATGTTGGAGCCGCAGCGGGTGGGTCCTGGTTACCCTAACCCCGCTGATGAACTAGAGACCCTGAATAACGGTTATCGTTAGGCTGTTGAAACGGTTTAACGCTGCGGTTTAGGGTTGGGCACCCTGAGCATTTGCCATCAGAACGAAGGCTGATTTGACTGCTGGTCTTCGCAAGAAAGCATATGAGAGGCTTTTGACACTGGTTTTTGCGAGCCGTTCCAGTTTCTGAGCGTGTGCGCTACAACACTTCTTGCCAGCTCAGTTTAAGCTTTAACTTGTTGCCACATTCATGTTCAGCCTTCCATGTTCACACTTACCAAATTCCTCATTGAATTATAGTATAAAAGCTTGACATCAAACGTTGCGCCGCACGCGGCGTTGGAATTTTTTCATTACTTTCCTATTGGGTTTTGGCCTCACCCATTTTAGCCTCAATGACGTAAAGCTCGCTCGCTCTAGTGCTTCTTTGTGGGCCGGTACTCCGCCTAGTGGTGGTTTGTACCAAGCACGCCCAAAAAATTCTTCGCCTACTAGAGAAAACTAGCCGTTCAGTGCTTTTTTTTTTTTTTTTTTTTTTTTTTTTTTTTTTTTTTTTTTTTTTTTTTTTTTTGCACTAGGCTTTTCCCCCCTTTTTCACCCAATTCGGTGCTAAACTTTTCTCTTTCTCTTGTGACGACAACGAACCGACTTTCCTTAATTTTCATTCAAGCACTGCAGATCGATTCTCTCTTATATGTTTGGCTTATTGAAGTAGAACAAGCATCAGTCACTTATCGAATCATAGACGCTTTTTCAAAATCCACAATACAAAAGAACAGCAATAAAATACCGACTATTCGAACTCAAGGTACCAAATCATGGGTGTAGAATCAAAACCTGGCCGAGTCCCAGGAGAAATAAACGACAGCCAAATAGAAATACTGGGTGAAAAACTAAGACAACACGAAAAAGAGAACCAAGATAGAGTACCTCGTCCAGAGGCAGAAGCAGAAGAAGAAGACGTGGTCCCATTCCCAACAATCACGTCAAATCCACTAACTCCTGAAAGCGATGTAAAATCATACGGCAAAAAAGAATACCCGTTCCCAAGCTACCACAGCTACAATAGTAACGATGACCATAGCTATGGAATCAGTTATGATAGTTCGAACCCAGAAAGGTCATCCAGTCTAATCAACCTACTAGCAGCTTATGAAAAACCTCCATCAGCAGACAAAGATGCCGGAAACAAATCGCAAAACCATTATAAAAACAAGCTTCCTGGCTGGAGGAACGATATGAGAAATGCAGTGTTACCATTGATAAGATGGGAAACTCCCTATTTAGCAGCATTACAGCGCCGGTCGCGTAATGTGGTACTGGACTTGTATTTCGCATTGACTGCAAATTTGGGGACCCACACTTTCTACGTCATTATCCTCCCCCTCGGTTATTGGCTTGGGATCATGAGCTTCGCCAGATCTGCCGTATTCAACCTGGCATTCGGTGTATATTTCACAGGGGTAATCAAAGACCTGCTGTGTCTACCGAGACCGCTATCACCACCTCTGCATAGAATCACCATGTCAGGCTCTGCGGCGCTGGAGTATGGGTTCCCGTCGACCCATTCTGCAAATGCAGTATCTATTGGGCTACTAGTATTATCGTGTCTGAGAGAGAACCGTGATTCTTTTAGTACTTTTGGCTTTTGGCTTTGTATTTTCATGAATACCCTGTATGTATTTAGTATTGTATGGGGTCGAATCCACTGTGGCATGCATGGATTTTGCGATGTTGTAGTTGGCTCCATCATTGGAATCGCCCTATGGTGGATTCGAGACACCTATGGTGCTGCCATGGACGCGTTTTTATTGAACCCCGACAGTTTTGCTCCAATTCTGGTATCGGTCCCCATTTTGCTACTACTAGTGTGGGTTCATCCGGAGCCAGCTGATGACTGCCCTTGTTATGACGATGCAGTAGCATTCATCGGTGTAGTTATTGGTGTCTGTATTGGCCAATGGCACTATAGTCGAGCTGCTTTTTCGGACGGTGCGATTCCATTCGACTTCAGCAAGTCTGGCATCATAGGAACTCTTCTGCGGCTCATTATTGGCATACTCCTCATTGGTGTTTGGAGGCCGATTATGAAGCGAGCTCTACATGCTGCACTACCACCAATTTATCGGTTCATTGCTCGGGTTGGTATCACTCTGCCACGAAAGTATTTCATGCCAGCGTCGCAATACGAGGATGTTCCTACGTCCATCTCTGATTCCACTTTCTTCGAGCCATACCAACTAACCTCCATGTTTAGTACCATGTCGAAGGCTCGGAGATCAGATTCAGTTGGGCCACAGTCCACTGCTGATATATACGAGACTTTAGCATACCGTGAATATCAAAGACAACGGAAACAGCAGAGTGATCAAAAGCCAAAGGCAGAGAGCTCTGCTCTTGATGATGGGTTCGGAGGCAACGGTGGTACTATTCGAGTGACTCCACCATCAAGTAGCAGCCATCCAAATCACGGCGACCATCACCATCATGGCCGTGATGGTGAAGAATACAACAATGCAATTGAAGATGACGGATCGGAGAATATTACTTCGACTCTCGTTGTGCCACGAACCCGATATGACGTCGAGGTTGTCACCAAGCTGATTGTGTATGCCGGTATTTCGATAATCGCCACGGACTTTTGCGGCGTGCTGTACATTGCAATGGGCATCTAGTGGAGTATTAATGTTATCTCATTTTTAGTTTTTTTTTTCTAAATTTCTAGATGTTTTTAATTTTTTCTTTTTTCTTTTTATTTTGGCATTGTGTAGAGGCTTGTGGAATCTGCTTTGCTCAGTTGATTATGGCTTCTGGCTACTCCGAATTGCACTATTTGCTCGAATTGAATGACTAGCACTATATGAAAAATAGACATAACAGCAATTTAAGATATAATAATATTAGAGCAGTACATCTCTAGCTTCGACTCCTTATCATGCCAGTTCGGGGGAACTAAAAGCCTTGAGCACGGGTTGCCTACCTCTATCAGATTTTGGGCAAAAGAATGAAATTGACTACCTGGGTTCGATGGAAGTGGCCCAGAAGCAAAATTGTTTCGCATGAGCTCCTCTTTAATTTGTTTCAATGTGAGCAAGCTATTGTGAACTGTTCATCATTTTTGACATAGCTATGTCTAAAGCGCCTCGGAGTTTCGAAATATGAATAGCCTACTTGTGATTCTTATTACTTCTTTAGCTGTATTCTCATATGATTTACACAATCTGAAAATATAGAAGCAGAAAGGAATAATCAATCAATCGATAAATCAATCAGGCTATTGCATAGGACTTTGATTTGACTTTTCCCGTTACTTTTCACCTTGTATCTGTTTTATAAAGAGGTACCAATAGCTTGAAAGTTACGACGAATACTGTAGAATTAGTTGCGTATATACTCCATACACTTCAGCTTTATACACCTCCTGTTTGTATGGTGTGGGTTTGCGTTACAGTCAGAAAACTCGTATAATTCTTCAACTCACTAACTGCACCATACTGGCTCGTTTATACCATTTGGGCCAGTTGAGAAATATCTATATTAGTGCATGTAACAGCTCAAGAATGCCTTGCAGTATTTCTTTAGCTACAGCACTAAACTGTCAGCTGGCTAATCCACATGGCTTTCTCGACCAAGTAGCTTGAGCCGCTCAACCAAGAACCCTATCTAAGTGGCACTCACACACTTGAATCAGATGTGGGTAAGCACTTCATGCAGACAGCTCTCTCGATTCACAACTATATCTTAGAAATATTTACAAACACAATAAATAATAGGCTAAAGCACTCTACCTTTATTCAACCTATACTTCATTTTTGATTCATGCATTTAGTTCTCCCGGTCGGTCTCAACCTGCCGATCTTTGCGTTTCCTGTCAACCACCTGTTGAGAAGGTTAGTCTCGTTCTCTGAAGCTATTATATAGATAAACATACTCTGGCGCCTGTAAACCCCCATTTATATCCCAGCTCATGAGCAAAAATCTCACCAAAGCCCAGCATCATGCCATTAATGAACGGCAGAAACAGATTGATGGTGGCGCTGGACAAAGCAGACACTATGTCAGCAGTACGAACTGTGATAACAGCGGAATCGCCTTCTTCCGAAGAGGTGTCAATGGTTTCCTGTTCCAATTCCTCGGAGTTGCTGAGCGATAGCACTTGATCTTCCAATGTTGAGTCGGCCATTTTTTAAGCTGATCGTAAAGGTCAGAAAAGAGAACAACTTGAGCTGTGTAATGGTTGGGATATCGGGCGAGCCCGCCGGGGTCCGGTTTCGAAGTGGTACCGTTTTTAGTATTCTGCAAATCCAATTTACGCGTTCCCGACACGACACGACAAGATCCTCTTTATAGCTATGGAGACAGAGATTGTAGGTATGTTATTTTTTTGGGCGAAGAAATCCACATTGGGTAGTGGCTAATTCTACATTTAAATTTAGCGACTGAACCGTTTTCTGACGAAATATTGAATGGTATGTTTGGACAGGTTATCAAGGTGATCTCTCTTACAATTGTTGTAGGAGCCTAACCAAAACACTAGACTACCGTACATGGAAGAAAAACACTCCATATTTGTACGACTCATTCATATCAGCAGCAATTCCATGGCCGTCTCTGACTGTACAGTGGCTTCCAGACCTGGAAACAATGTATGTGTGTGGAGCCTGCTCCTCTCAATGCTCTAATCATTAGTCCAAGTACTAACCTTATAGCGATGATGATCTCATAAAACAGCGCCTGCTACTAGGCACTCAGACCAGTGGAAATGGCGATGAATTTCTTAGATTTGCGTCTCTCACACGCCCAGCAACTTCCAAAATCGATACATCAGTGTTTGATCCTGAGAGGAAAGAGTATGGAAAGTACCAGAGAACACAGACCTCGGTGGAGATTTCTCACAAGATCAATCACAGCGTTGGAGAAATAAACAGAGCGAGATTTATGCCCCAGAACTGCAATATAATTGCAACCATGAGCTCCAACGGCCGATCATATGTTTTCGATAGAACCAAGCATTCCTTGGAACCGTCGCAGTTTTTCAAGTCCGATATGGTTCTGGATGGTCATTCACAGGAAGGATTTGCCCTTTCTTGGAGCCCATTCAGAGCGGGCCATTTGTTAACTGCATCCGATAGTATTGTCTTATGGGATGTGACTAAATATTCTAAAGACGACAAAGCATTAAAACCCCAGAAGGTTTGGAAGTCACATCAACAGATCATCAATGAGGTCGAATGGCATCCCCACGATGAGAACTTGTTTGGGTCGGTCTCTGATGACTGTGAATTCCAGTTGCATGATCTGAGGCAAGAGGGAAATGTCCAGTGTAAAGGTAAATACAAAGATGCTATTAATACTGTCAATTTCAGCCCTGGGAACAAGAACTTGGCTGCTACTGGTTCTTCTGATGGAACTGTTCAGTTATGGGATTTGAGGAACTTGGAACAGGGCCCCTTCAGAGTTCTCACCAATGGGCATAGTGATTCAATTACTCAAGTGAAATGGAGCCCTAGTCATCCTACGGTATTGGCTAGTTCATCCGTTGATAAAACAGTTCTAGTGTGGGATATTGCAAATGATGGCGATGGAGCTCTTATTTTCCGCCATGGAGGGCACAAGGCAGAGGTGAACGACCTGGCTTGGAACCCAGCCAAAGAATGGGAGATTGCATCAGTTGGAAGTGACAATCAAGTTCAAATTTGGAGAATTTCCAGGTCCATAGTAGGGTGATAACAGAGGGAAAAAAACACCATGAGTTTTGACCTATTATTATATCAAGGATTTGTTTTGTTTTACAAGAATAAATTAACTGGAATGCCGTTTCGGCTTCACCACTCTAGGCTAATTGGCCAAATGAGGTGGCAAAAGGAAGTTGGCAATAGAATTGTTAATGTGATATATATGACCACAATTACCACAGGTCATCTTACCAGAAACAATTTGAGTTTCAACAAGTAACTGATGCAGGTCTTGGAGCAGCTGAGTAGTTTCCTGGGATGTGGAGTCCAAATCAATTTGTGGTTTCTCTGCTGGCAGATTCTCGTTTCCAAGATCTTTGGCTACTTGGACTAATGCGGCCCATTCGATCTTAGGTAGTACGTTGATAATAAAATCTGGATCAAAGTCTGTTTCTTGCTGGACCAGTTCACACTCTGAATACGACAGAGGGTATGATTTGCCACTTTTGGCACAGTCTCTCACTGCGCACTGCACAAAGTTTGTCGTTAGTACTTTCATTGTACTTGTGTGTATTATATGCTCTGAGTAGTAGATCTCAGACGGGTCGGTGGAAAGATTTTTTTTTTTTTTCGAAAAAATCTTGGGGATGGGTGTGCTGAAATCTACGCCGCTGTGAGGCTCATTTGTTTCAGATGTACGAACTTGACTGGACACAAGCCTCTAAAGTATTTGAGGATCTCTGCATAAAGCATGGTTCTTCAAAAATATGCCTGATAACTTAAATAATAAATCAGAAAGTATGACGAAAAGATTTTATATGTTATTTAAAAGTCGGAGAGAAGCATTAGATGTTTCTAAACAGTTAATAGAAAGGCACCCTCAGCCCCTTCGTTATAAATAGTTACCTTATTCCAAAAAGCTCATAGTATATATGATTTATGTCCAAACTTGTTCGCCCAATCTGTATTTTACTCCTCAATAAATGTACAAGATCAGCTTCCAACCACCTATTAAATTCGGGTCGAAACGAAAACCAGTCCCGCCTGGTCATATAAGGGTAGAACATTATGACCGTAAAGAGGATCCCAGACGAGGTTACATTAACGTAATTGATGCTAGCGAAATCTTCTTGCACATAAAGAACCTCGAAAAACATCGAAAGGACACCGAAAAGCTTTTGAAAAAAGAGCTAGAGATACACGACCGCCGCCATATACACCAGATTGAGAAGATCACAAACGACTATGAAAAAAAACTAAAGGACCACCATGACAAGAATCATTATTTATGGAGAGCATCGCAAATTCATCAGACTCAATTTTTGGCGAAGGCTCAGCAGCGTGAAGCAGCATTGTGGCATGTAGTCCATGCCCAACAACGTCAGTTGAATAGCATTGCGAAATTCAACTCTGACAAAATCAACTACGACATTGAGCCCTGTGACGGGCAAGACAGTTACAGAACTGCGGTATTTCTGGCAGAATTTGAGTTTTACGTGGTTGCATTTGGTATTTCAAATGACTCGCGAACATTAATTAATACACTGTATGGGTTTCTTAGAGGTGAGGCACAAGACTGGTTGGCCCCTATCATACAGACGCCAAAAAGGTATCCACAGTTCTATAGCAATTTTGGCAATTTACTAGCAGTGTTTAGAAAAGAGTTTTGTGGGGATGTTGCCCCGGTGGATCATTTGTCTCGAGACCACCTGGCACACCCGGTAGTTTTAGAGAGCTTTCCGAATCTTGGAGAGTGATTCGAGTGAAATATGCGAATGCAGTTTAGTTATGGGACCTTGGAATCGGGCAAGTGCACTTACTAGTACCTAATCTCTCTCGGAACAATTGAGTCCCATTGACATGTAGAATGTGGGTTAATCTGTAATGGGACCGGACAATCTAATATCTCTCTCGTTCTTTTTTATACACAACACTCTATATAAATAGGACACCTCAAGAAATACAGAAGGACAATCATTGCTCTAGATTCCCTAGTGGATGCGATTTATTGGTACGAGGACCGTTAGTACGTACTAAAGTGTACAATCATATTGAGCAAAAAGTAAATGCAGTTAACGAAGCCCGACACTAAGTTGCGGCGCGCACTATAAATTCAGAATTGCTGAAAAAATCTTTTTCTTCTCTTCATCACTTTATAGATCCAAAGGGTATGTAACTTGTGCAAAAAGAGCTCTAAAATCAATGGTACAGAGATTGGAATGATGAAAAAAATATTTAGGGTGAACATTTGTAATGATGTATCCCATCCTCTAAGAAGCCCTGACTTTCTTTATGCTGTATTTGGTTGTGTGCTCGATCACCAGGATTATGCTAACAGTCTGTAGTATGTTTTCTTTATATAAGAAACCGAACATGGAGATACTCTTTCAATGATTATACTCAATATCTCAATCTCAATCAATCTGTCAATCCACTGATAACTGGCTTCCCTTCAGAAGTCCAGGGACATGACGAGTTATATTGCTAAATGATTCTACTTTTTCATGTTCAAATTTTTTTTGGCACTAGGGTATCACTAACAGTATCATTACAGCTACTTAAACAATTTTGGGCTTGTAGCTCAATAGATCAAACTCAATTGGAATTGTAGCATATTATACCAGTAGATTATATATAGTAAAAATCCATTCAACTTTGTAACTACTATTTTACAGCTTAACAAATGACCATTGTATATTGGTAATAGACACTTCAGACCCAGCTTTCTCGTCATAGTCAAACCATTCCCCATCCTCAAGCTCCACTTCATCAAACGCCGTAGAGCTCTCAGTAGCCTTACAAATAAATGGCCCTACAGGAATAAACTCAACAAAGTCAATGCCCCGTGAGTCTATTTCTAGCAAAACGCATGGCTTGTGCTTTCGACCACCTTGAAGTTGACTTGTTTGGTCTTCAAAAGTGAACTTTTTGTCAGTGATCTTCAGGTTAGCAGATGACTCTCGTTGGCACATTTTGCATCTGAACACAAAGTTTGCTTCACCACGGGATCCCTGAATGTCGTAAGTCTCGTACTGGTTAATCCGAACCTCATTTTCGTGGATTTCTTTGCACGAAGTACACTGGATTTTGAAGGTAAATTCGAACGAGTCTTCTGGGGAATCTTTGAAACCCAAGTCTGTGACACCTTCGAGTTCTGCCTGTAATGCTAAACCAATCATATTGCAATAAAAAAGTTTCTTTCAGTGTTTGAGCTTTGAGTAGTAGTTGGGTCGAGCAGTAGTAGTAGTAGTGGCTGATCCGGTGATATTTGTGTGGGAAAATAAGATGAGCGAGCCTTTTTTTTTTTTTTCTCCTCTCTTCAACAGTCACCTAGATCATCGCAATAATAGTCCAGCAAATTCTCCCTAGACAAATGGGAAGATGATTAGAATAAGTTGCCGCTATAGAATACCTAATTCAACAATATGTCGCAGCTTTGCATCTCTTAGTACAACGACAAATACATCAATACCTAGAGCGACGACAACTGTCCAGCCTGCTCCACAAAATTATCATCAACAGCTAGATGGTGAAGATTATCTCAAAACCTTAGCGAGCAGCTCACCAGATACTATAAGCCAGCTGTTAGGACCCCCAAGAGTTCGGAGTACGGTAGTTGAAGCTGCTGTTAGAATGATTGCAGATTATTTCCTAATGTATGATGCAATGGACAAAGTGCTGCTAAATCAAGAAATGAAGCTTTCATTTGGTTCCACGGGTGAAGAAACACAGGTCACTGATCAAGGCATAGTCAAAGTAAATCAGCCCTTGTTGGAGAAGATTGACAAAAAGCTTCTGGACGAAGTTCGAGAAAAGTTTTACTCCAAACATTTATTTAAACAAGAGCCAGATTTCGACAAATACATGGAATTGGCCCAATCCTCAATGGGCGCATCGACTCCGCAATACAACTCGGCACGATCGAAAGCCGCGTATTCAGAGCTCCAAGAATATCTCAGTCAGATTCAGCCCGAAAAACTGGCCGGGTTATCAGAAATTTTGATGAAAGCGAATGACGTACCAGACTTGGATGTCTTTCATATGATCATTCGTCAACTGAATAGCCTGCAGTACAGACGACCGGCTCAAACTGTTATCGACTGCCTTCTACTTTCTGACATGGAACTTACTCCAGAAACTTTGCATTTGGCGCTGAACCTGGCAATAAATAACGGTAATATTGTGAGGTTTGTACAGCTGACTCGTATATTTAGTGAGTTTTGTCGTGTTGATACAAAATTCGATCCTAAGATGTCAAATTTGGAACTAGGAGAGTGGTACAAGCCTAATAAAATTGATAATCAGCTGCGAAGCAAGTTTTTCTCAGCTGATGTAGATGGTGCTTCCGTCGAAAGTCCCAGAGAGAGTAAGCATCTGACTTTGGTCTATCGAGCTCTTGCAAATGGGTTTTTCAAGTTTGGCTGGTACAACCAGATGGATCGACTACTGAGCTGGATACTAACCAGCAAGGTGCCTTCACCTCAGTTGGACACTGCATTATTAACATACAATTTCAAAATAGCTTCAAAAACGAAGGACAGAACGAGGTTCTATTGGACTTGGAACAGGGTACAGACAATAGATAGCAGCAGCAAGGAAGGAGGGCAATCGTTAGCAGCAGCGCTCAGTTGTGCTCAAAATGTTGATCCTAGTTTTGTATCCAAGATTCGGCGTCATATGTGAAACAACTATGAGGCAGATACTGGAGATAGATCAAGGACGGTAGCTTGAGAAAATTTTTACCTGCTCATTATATAAAATACCTCGATTCTAATGATAGGGCACCGAATACTGGACTTGTTTCTAGTAGAATCAGAGCCAGTGCCACGACTTATCAAAACGCTTACGGTCGGTCATCCAGGTCCACCCACGAGCTACGTTTGACTTCAACTCGGCATAGGAATCAAAGATTTTTTTTTTCTAGCATAATTGTCATCGACTGTTCGGAATTCATGCTCCAAAATGACACCTGTACCGGCTAATTGCTTTAACGCATTTTACGTTCTTCAGTGTTTACATAGTGCCAGAGCCTGTTTCGTTTTTCGATGTGAGGTAGCACACCAAATTTTGGTGACCTCTCCTTGTTTACAGTATCTGTGCTCGAGCTTCTCTGGGGTAGATTCTCCACTGCATAAATCAGACACATTCTTCGGGGATGGCTTTCTTCCATCTGCTTTTCCTTTCAAAATGCATTATTTCACTCTCACATTGCCATATTCATCCACATACAGCATCTTCCCATATTCCTGCTAAAAAGCGGCGAACGTTGTACTCTTACTTCGCCTTTTAAACACCTTTTCCTCTTAGTTGAACCGAACCATGCAGTGGCCTAACTGAATTGGATCTCCTGCAGGCAATCTTTTCCCATGGTCTGGCAGCAGGCATGATGTATGCCTCAGCCGCGATAAGTGCGGCGTTATCTAGATGGGCTGATCCGGTTGTTAAACTCATGCAGCTCTGTCAGCTGGACCTATATACCTTAATCAGCTATATAAGATTATTACTATTACTCATCATCAGTATCCTTTTATAGATATGCCAAGGGCATGAAGCAATGCTATTGAATATACCTACCTAAGACTTTCTCGAGTAGAGACATTCGTGGACATTTCCCCTACACCTCACTTCTAATCAGCTGCTCAAAGACCTTTGAATAGTCAATCCCGAGTGCTGACTCCAGCAAAGTACAGACTTCGAAACTAATCGGACCGATTTCACAATGTCTTTCTGTTGTAGGGCCGAATCTAATCAAAATCAAACCAAGGAGCCTTTTCTACAATTACCCAACCTCCACTGTCTGAGGTCCATACCACTGGTATGTTCGTCTGAACCAAACTAAAGTCAATCTACTACCCTACAGGTCTCGAAATTAGTATGCAAACAGGAGGCGAATCCCGTCCGATCCACCCCCAGACTCTGGGGCTTATCTCACTAAGGGTCCGCGTGTTTCAGCTCCAGAACCAGCCTCTCCCGCCGTGCACTCCCCTCTCTACCCCTTTATTTTTAACGAACAGCCAGCCTCATGATGGTAAAGACTACATAAATATGTGAGTCTTGTCACGAGAGGCAAGTCGGGAACTGGGTCCGAATTGTGAAGAGGAGATAGGTCTCAGGAGCTGGAGAACTCGAGGGCGAAAGAGGATAATCCCTGAGACAGAAAGAGAGAAGATAGAGTCCTATAAATCGTAATGGATCGATAGGATAACGAGCCTGAGCTGGGCAAATCGCGTAATAAATAAATAGTCGAAATAAAAATGACTTGAAAACCATAAAATGGTTTTTACTCCAAAATTGGAATAATAACTAATTTTATTTTCAGGGCCACACGAGGGATCATGTGAGACCTGTCTCTCAAAAATTTAAACTTATCTAAAACTGCCCCTTAATCACTATTATTACCACTGATCCCCATGACGTACGGTAGTGAATGCAACCACTGAAATGGAACTGACGGTGATCTTCATCAAGATTTCTCAGATTAGTGACTCACAGGTTTATTTTTTCTTATTTTTTTGGCGGGTGGGTGTGGATTCCGGTGGTGGGATCAAGCCTAAAGGGAAAGGAATCGAGCTTGGATTCCCTCCCTTCGGGTTAGTTTGGCTAGGAGTAATTTTGGCTTGTTCAACTATAAAAGGGGGCCTTGATCCTGTAGTTATTTTAGATTTACCTTTTTCTTTCTTTCTCTTTCTCTGACTCTCTTTTTCTGTTGTTGAATCTGATCAATAGACTAAATACTTAGTAGTAATTATTCTTTTCGCATAAAAATTTACCAGTACTAGAAGTTACGACATATTAATTAATTAATAAAGAAATAAAAAAAAAATGGGTCTTGGGGATTTTACAGATAAGCTAAAACGACGATTCTCTACCAAAAAGAAGGACGTAGGCGACAAGAAGGAGGAGTCCAAGTCTGCTGCTGACAAGGCTAAGGAACAAGCCACTGATAAAAAGGACCAAGCAGAAGAAGCCGTTAAAGATAAAAAGGAACAGGCAGAAGAAGCCGCTTCCGATAAGAAAGAAGAAGCAGCAAAGGCTGTCGAAGAGAAAAAAGAAGAGGCTGAAAAAGCCGTTGAAGATGTTAAAGATAAAGTCACTGATGGAAGTGCTGGGGCTGGAGAAAGCTCTTCTAATACTGCTAAGGATGTCACAAAGACGGTAGAAGACGGAGAGAAAAAGGCTGAAAATGCTGCTGGCGAAGTTGAAGAAGAAGCTAAAGACTTTATCAAAATGTGATAGTCTCGCATAGTGACTGGTGGCTGATCATGTGGCACGGGGCAAAGAAAGCGAGAGTCTTTCTTTTATTTTTATTATTATATTTTAATTTATGGTTTGATATTCGTCTTTTAAGGAACAGTATAATGTTCGTATATTAAACAATTTAATACTTTTTAATATTTGTCACGCATTAGTTATGTAGCTACTGTTGACCACAGGAGCTGTCATGTATCTGAGGCCGTTTCCTGATATACCCTTTTTTTTTCCCCTTGGTTGAACTATTTACAGAAAAGATATAATTCCAGGAAATTACTCTAAAACTAGTGGATTCGTTGTTCTATTATCGTAGAATAAAAAAACCCTCAGGAATTAGTCCTAGCAATATGCATGAAAGCAGTAATATTAAATATCATCTATTAGAGGTTTTATGAGACCCCTAAAGTTACGTAAGACTCTGCCCACAAATTACATAATCAGGTAGTCAGTTCAAAAAAAATAGCCTCGCGCTATAGCATTGGGAGCTATCAAAATGGGGTAACATGCCTTCTTCACAAATTAAAGGAAAAAAAAAATAGAATAGAAAAAAAAAAAAAAAAGCGTGGAATTGAAGAAACGCATTACAAACCTCCTTTTACATTATATTATACTAGGAAATAACCAGTTCTCCCAGGCCTCGTGGCTTTTATTTTCCAGACATCAGTTCGATCTAATATGCCTGGGTTCACACCAGTGAACATAATAAAAAAGCCACCGCCTCCGCCGCCGCCTCCTCCTTCTGCCTCGAACGAACCGAAAGACGGTGACTTGAAAGGAGGTGCGACAGAAGCCACAACAGAGCCTTCTGCAGTAGACAAAGACCAGCAGAATAGTGGCAAAAGCGGAAACAATGACAAGGGCGCTGATACAACCAGTGCCGAAGATAGAGATGCAAAGGCTCACGAGGATGACCTGCTGAAAAAGCCTTCCAAAAGCCCCTCAGCCAACGATCATGAAATCGAACCAAAACGAGAAAAAGATCATGATCAGGAACAGGATCACCAAGAAAACTCCAAAACTACCCAACATGGTAATGTTAAATACAATGGTGCCGCAGAGAACGGTAGTGCTAGTAATGGTGGTGCCAGTAGTGTGCATTACTCAAAATTCGCAAATCCAAATACCGCAGATCTCAATATAGGAGAAATCCACAAGGTAATAACCGTGAATGATAAAACAGTTGTAGTTTCAAACGAGGCAGATACAAAGCTGCATACCACAGCATTCATATACCCCCAGCAGCGAAGTAGAGCTCTTCCACCATTGGATCTTACATCTGTGACCCGGCCTGCCGATGTGGACCACAACAATGAAGGTGATGGAGAGGCTAGCAGCAATAAAGATAAGGACCGTCCTTTCGGTCTATCCAGAGCCCCAACAGTGAGACCTACTATGGAGGAGTTCAAAGATCCTTCACAGTACATATCGACCATATCCGAAATTGGGAAAAAACATGGAATGATCAAAATCATTCCACCACTCGACTGGAACCCTCCCTTCTGTCTCGACACTGAAATGTTCTGGTTCAAAACCAGAAGACAAACATTCAATGGCAAGGGAGAGCAGATCCGCCAGGATTTCAAGGAGGCTCTGTACCATTTCCATAAACACACCAGGAACAGCGCCATTTCCAAGCAGCCGAGCATCGATAAGCGGGAATTAGATCTGTTCAGACTCCATCAGTCGGTTCAGCTGAAAGGCGGCTTTGACGAGGTTACAAATAACAAGCAATGGGCCCAGGTCGGAAGAGAACTGGGCTATGCAGGGAGAATCATGACTTCTCTGTCTACTTCATTAAAGTCATCCTATCAACGTTACCTAGTGCCATTTGAAAAGTACCTCCAACAGCATGGCGTGGATATCACAGATGGGACCAAAATTGCCCAATTTACAATGTCCAAAAAACGACATTTAGACAATGGCGGTGATGATGATGACGATAAGCAAGACCGGGATTCTGAGAACACTCCGGCGTTCAAACGAATCAAACTGGAAAACGGCTCAGAAGTAGTCATGAAAGTGACCAAAGACTGCATAAACCGAGACGAACGTCCTAGGGTCCTCGGGTCCGAACTTTCGTTTCATAGATCTAAGCCTTTCATCAAAACTGCGTCGATTCCCGATGATCCGGCAATCCCACCGTTTGATAACTGGCATGATGGGCTTGCGGTGGTTGATGACTACCGCTACCAATTTCGGGAAGCTCCAAGCTATAACTTGAAGCAGTTCCAACAAAAAGCTGTACAATACAAAAACAGATATTTCAACTCTCAAAATGGGTCATCGCCATCGAGTTCAGATATAGAAAAGGAATTCTGGCGTGTGGTAACCGATGCCAATGAAAGCATCGAGGTCGAATATGGTGCAGATATACCTACTGCAATTCAGACTTCCGCTTTCCCGCAAGTTGAAAGAGATTACTTGTCCCCCTACTATCGGGATCCATGGAATGCCAATGCCATCCCACTGAACAACAAGTCCTATCTGCGACATGTGGACTCTAATGTACCGTACATGGTCGAACCATGGTTGTATGTTGGTATGGTATTTGCATGCCAGAGTTGGAATTTCAATGACTACTATTCTTATTCGGTGAACTACCACCACTTTGGCGACTGCAAGACGTGGTACGCTGTACCTGAAAGTGATTTTGATAAGTATCAGGAGCTAGCGGCCAAGATGAGCTCTTCGCCTTTGAGTTCTGAAGGTCTTATCGAATCGGATGTCATGCTTAGTCCCGATGCTCTCAAGGAAAATGGCATTTCAGTATTTGCATTGGATCAAAAGCCCGGTGAGATTGTTATCACTTTTCCTAAATCGTACCATGCGCATCTGAACCATGGGTTCAACTTGACTGAAGCAGTAAACCTACTGCCAACGCAAGACTGGGCTGAATATGGATTTCAATGTCTAGACCTATACCGCAAGTTTCAGATTCCGCCTCCATTTTCTATACAAAAGCTTCTGATTGACATGGCTGTTCATGAGAACAATAGCAATGAGGAACTGATAGAAGATATATCCAAACCTGTTGCAAAAATTAAGGATGATGAGATTGAGCTACGGAGCAAAGTGCGACAGAAGTATTCTCTGCTTCGGGAGGAGACAATTGAGGAAGATAAAAAAGGTCTACAGTACTGTTCCATTTCTAACGACATGTGCTATTTATCAAGAATTGTCAAGGGCTCAGGAGTAGATGAACAAGTCATTTCACTGGACCATTTTTTGAACATGCCGCAGATTCACGAGGACCTGGTCCATGAGTACAAGATGGTTTATCAGTACAACGACGACGCATTGGCAGATATAGTAAACTCATTGGGTGAATCTAGTAATAGGAAAAAACCGCAGGAATGGTACGGTAAACTAGCACAGCTGATAAAACAAAACACTCGGCCGCCTTTGAATCTTCTAAAGGACCTGGTTTATGAAGGTGAACGCAGCTTGCCAAGCTTGGAGCCTCTGGCACCCTTAAGGACGCTAATTGAGCGTGGCTGTTCTTGGGCCCGTAGAGCCAGGGCTATTTTGAATCCGGACCAGTCTGTTGAACACAAATTAGAAGATTTGGAGCAGATTTACAATGAGATTCCATTTTTACCTGTTGATTTACCGGAAATCGAGCAAATAATTCTTAGGGCGGAAAAAGTACAGGAGTATTGTCAAACAGTCGACAAACTGCTAGATGGCAAGTCCCCCGTAAAGAAGATTGAAGAATACGAGCAATTGATTGAACAAGGCAAGCAGTTAAACATAGAGTTACCTGAGATTGAAAATATATCGAGGAAGGTTGCTCAACTCAAATGGGTAGAGCTAGTAAATTTTACAATTGAAAACGATCCTGATTTGGATACACTGACAAATTTGATAGTCGAGGGCTTGAAAGTGGGAATCACATGTAATGATGAGACATGGCAGAGGCTGGATCGAAGGAAATGTGTTGGCCAAGAGATGGAGGCTAAAGCCAGGGAGGCATTGTCTGGGGATTTGACTCGAGATCAAATCGAAGAGTTGATCAAGCAAACAGAAACAGTACCTATCACCAAAGATTTGCATGCTCAATTGTACAAAAGATTGGAGAATAATACTTCGAGCAGTGAAAAGACTACATCTGGAGATCAAAGACCTTCCTACGATGATGCCATTCAAATGCTTGAAGAGGCACGTAGTATGTCTTCAAAGCCCAATATCTTTGCATTGGAGAAAGAGATTCGTGTAGTGCAGAATTGGATGCGCAATGGGAAGAGGCTTTTTGGCAAGGGCAATGCTCCACTTTATATCTTAAAGTCACATCTGTCGTATGTCGAGAAGCGCAATGAGAATTGTTTCTCATTGGAGGATCGATATCGGGGTAAAGATAAAAAGTTTGTTGCTGGTGATGGTGAAAATGCAGGCAGTGAAGGCGAGAGTGGTGATGTACCGTCGTCGCCGCGATCTTTCTGTCTTTGTCGGATGCCAGAATCTGGTATGATGTTAGAGTGCGATGTGTGCCATGAATGGTTTCACGGAAGGTGCCTTAGAGTTGGACGGAGCAAAAGCAAAGCCAATGTAGGATTTATTTGTCCTATTTGCGACCATCGATCTGAGGTTCCTAGAGATTCTTTACGACCCAAATTGGAGGAGTTGAAACTCTGGCTGGATGCTGCAATGCAGTTACCGCTGAGACCTGCGGAACTGGATTCTTTACAGAGAGTGGTACATGTTGCTGAACTGTTCCGGGATTTCTTGCAAACGCACGTGCTCAGGAATGATCTAAGTGTTGGTGAACTACGGTTTTATTTGTGCAAACTCGAAGGGGGTGAGATTCTCCTGGCAGAAGAGGCGAATTACATGAGACGCAAAATCCATGAGTTGGCACCTATTTCTGATGAGCCGCCTCCTCCGATCGAATCTGTGAAGCCAGCGAAGAAACAAGCAAACAGGCCGGCTGCTAACTTGAACGGTGGTGGTATAGGTAGCAGTAATGCGAGCAGTTCTGAAGCTGGGTCGGTGGTTGATGAGCCTGCAGCTAGCAATGAGGTGATTGTTAGTAGTGATCCAGAGAGCAAGGCATCGTGATATCGTGATGGGTCTGAGCTGTTAGACACAAAGTAATGAGATTTAGTTTATGCTTTTTTATTATTATTTTAATTTTTATTTTATTATTATTATTATCATTATTATTTTTGTTGCTATTAGTGTCTTTATTAAGTTTTTTTTTTTGTTTCATTTTTTAGTATCACTCTGACTTTATGAAGCTCCCAGTCAATAGTAATGTACCACTATGGCTCTAGTCGACCACTAGGTAATTTGTCTGCATCATGGGTAAAGCATAAGATAAAGCCTGTGAGTGTAAACGGACTCATTTACTGCTGAAAGGCGTAACTGATGCTACTAGTACTTTCCCAAGCCGCAAAGCGTGCGGCACAAGGCAAAAAAATATCTCTGCTCTTCAACTTACGACCTGGCTGGGCTCTGTATCACGTGCAATACACGTGAGACAATGTAACCTCGTTCCACTCGTTTGCAAATCACTATTCACGGCCCGATCACCGGTCTGCGCGGAATACAACTGGGGCCCAGATCAGATTGTCAGATACGGACTTCCGTATGCGCGAAAAGATCACATCATATCATTTTGATCTCCTCCGGAAAACCATACATAAAAGAAACATAAAATCCGCGTTGAAGCTACCGTGGTTTGTTTTCTCAATCTGAAAATTGACCGAGCTCTGGATACTTATTTTTCAAAATGCTGGTTTTATGCGGAGTAACACGATCTGGTAGAGTGGCTGTCGCAGCTAATGCTATCAATCCTAGTAGTACTAGTCCATTTAACATCTTGCCTCAAAAGCCACGATTTCGTGGGTTTGCTAGTTTCAGCAGATGTAGAGCTCCAACTCAGAGCCAGGGCCACGAACAGAAGGGTGGTACCGACAGAGCTATCAATCCTGATAAGGGCCCCAATAGCCACTCTCACTCTCACTCTCATTCTCATTCTCACTCTCACTCTCACTCTCACTCTCATAATATCCTGAGCCATTCACACACTCACAGCTCAGCAGACAGTGTCCTCTCCTATGAATCTGGGGGCTTGAAGAACCCTGCAATCCGAATCACTTGGATTGGGCTACTAGCCAATGTGGGAATGGCAGTGGGCAAAGGTGTGGGAGGAGTAGTTTTCCATTCTCAAGCTCTGATAGCTGACTCAATGCACGCAGTATCCGACCTCTTCAGTGACTTTTTGACTTTGATCACTGTTTCTCTGGGGACTAAACCGCCTAGTGTGTACTTCCCTAATGGATACGGGAGAATTGAGACCCTGGGATCCCTAGGAGTATCGGCTCTTTTGGTAACAGCTGGGATTAGTATGGGATGGAGCTCTGGAGTGTCAGTACTCCATAACACAGGAATGCTAGAGCAGATGCCAGAATGGCTCAATCTCATCACGTCCCATAGCCATTCCCACTCTCACTCTCATGGAGGTGCAGGGGAGGCCGATATAGCCAATCTAAACGCTGCTTGGTTAGCTCTAGCATCTATTGGTATCAAGGAGTGGCTGTATCATGCTACCATGAAGGTCTCTAAGGTCACTGGATCGACAGTACTAGTAGCGAATGCTTGGCACCACAGGGTTGACAGTTTAGTTTCAATGGTCGCAGTGGCGACCATTGGGACAGGATATTTCTACCATATCAGCTGGTTGGATCCTTTGGGTGGACTGATTGTTTCTGGCCTCATTGTTAAAGCTGGATGGGGGACGACCAGAAGTGCCTGCCTGGAGCTATCAGATTGTAATAAAAAATTGGAAGAGGAGGTTGAGCCTCACAAGCTACAAGTGGAAAATATCATCGAGGATGAACAGTTCAAGCTAGCAGTTAGGGACATCCAGTTGATGCCCTCAGGACCTAATTACACGGCACATTTAGAATTACAAATTCTGGACTTCTCGATGCTGGACCGCCATTCTTTACAAGAGGTGAGAGATACGGTGGTTACTCGACTCTTGGATCAGAACCAACGGCTCAAGAAGGTGACGGCGTCCATTGTATAACATGTCTACCACGATCTAGAGGAAGAGGCTGATTAATCCCTTCAGTCACCAGCTTGCCCTCCAGAATGAAAGCTTTTCCTTATTCTTGGTTTTTTATCTTTTTGTATATAATTTGTGTACATATAAAGACTACTTCTTGATCCAATCGTTCATCTTGTGCTTGTTTCGGTAAATCTCAATAGCGTAGAACTGCATTCGAGGAACAAAAATGGAGTTATCTTCACCGTATTCACCAGCAGCATCGGTTCGCAACAAGGTTCCAAAATTATAATCGTCAACTTTCTCTTCATATTCGTTCATGAATTTTCTCCATCGAGGTTTGTTGGAAGGAGACTTCATTTCGTCTTCGTTGATCACCTTTGCCTTGGATTCATCCTTGAATTCTGGGAATTCAGTGAGAAAATGCTCGTAGATCTCATCATCGATTGGAGTGAACTTGAGGGTAGATCCTTGAAGCTTTTCAAGAATGCCCCAGTAGGTTTGGGCATGGGCCACTGCTTTTACAGCGAATTGTTTTTCGATCTATCGGGGGAGGAGCTGTTAGCACGCACCTTTCTGGCTGGCAAAAGGTAATTTTTTGAGCTATTAACTTACATCTTCGAGATTTTCGGCTTTTTCAGCGTCAAACTTGGAGGCCATTGTGGTGGTTTGGTCTTTTTATATTTCCGGTTTGCTTGGTGATATAACCGAATGAATGAAAAATTCAAATTTTTTTATGTTTTGCGATTGTGAGGCGCGCCCCACGTTACTGAGCATAGTCTTTATCACGTGACTTTGATTTTTTCCTCCAACTACTGCCTTGAAGAATTAGTTCTAATTATCGAGATACCTGATAAGCTTGTTCCTCTATACCTATTAAAATTATTATTTTTACCTACTTGGAATATCTTAGTTACAAAATTCCAGCGATTCTTATGATTCTATTCTATTAGCTCTTAGGAGATCTGCAGCCATTGTACAATTCCCCTAAAACATGGCCCTCAACTTATTTGTTTGTAGCCTGTATACAAGCGTCTATTGATGTACTCTGGACCCTTTCTACTCATCCTCATCATCAGTGTCAGGCGGTCGTGGAGTTCCCTTTGGAGTATTTAACCACTCAATGTACCGCAATCGTCGTCTTGCTTCTCGCTCCTTCATCTGGTTTCGAGTCAACTTCTTCTTCTTCTTTCTGATCTTAACATTAGAAGGCGAGTCGGCATCTACGTCTGAGTTGGCCGCAGTAGATGGATTGGAAGAAGCAGCAGAGGCAGAAGCAGAAGCAGAATCTTCAAACCGGTCAGCGCTAACTGCAGCCTTGCCCTTCTGAATAACTTGACCGTTCTCAACATGCCATTGTTCAGGGCACAAAGCCCCAACAAATTCATTGTTATGTGAAATCATCACTACTCCTCCTGTCCAATCTCGAATGGCAACAGCTAGACCACCTAATGAGTCCCTGTCCAGATAATTGGTAGGTTCGTCGAGCACCAGCAAGTGAGGATTGTTCCACATGGCACCAGCAATCACTACCTTAACCAATTGTCCACCAGACAGTGAGCCCATTGGAGTGTGATCAGCAATGTCACCATCAAGTCCGACATCTTCAAAATGCTTTCGAATGACAGGAGGAGATAAATCTCGGTAACCCAACCCCTCTCGCGATGCTTCGTGATCATCAAACTGCTGGATCAACTTGGCAAAGCCGTTTTCCATCAAAAAGTCTCGGCTCAAGTGAGAATTGTACTTAGGTAACCAGTCTTTCCATTGGATTTCATACTGGAAAGTCTTCTTCAGCTTCTGTCTACCAATGATGGCTCCAACCTGTCGTGCACCTAATCCGTCTTCTGGATCCAGTGGTTTCTCGATAAGCTTTCGTTCCTCATCACTCATCTTACGTGTCTGCTTCAAGTGGACCTCTCGGTCATCCCCATTTTTATATCTCCATTGAATATACTGGTTAGGGGTCTTCTCCTTGTGCAATTCGACATGTTGCAGCGCATGTTGTGCAATGTAGCCAATTCGCAGGTTTGGATGCTTGTCGACTTTACCCTCAGCAGGAATCAATTCACCGGTCAACAGCTTGATCAAAGTAGATTTCCCGGCACCATTTGGTCCTACAATGGCGACACGGGACGATAGCGACAGTGAGCAGCTGACATTGACCAAAGAAGGCTTAGCCCCACCTGGGTAAGTGAAAGTAACATTGGCCATTCGGGCAATTGCTCTGGTGTTACTCTTGACACCAGTAAGAATACCTGGTGGTGGGAACGCCATTCGCATGTTGGAGTCCGTGAGTGTATAATAAGCCTTGCCCTCTGGTCGCACTTTGACAAACTCAGACAAGTTACCCTTATAGTACACCAGCTTTTTAGTCTCGTAGTGAATGATATCAGTGCAGACTGCGTCCAAAAATCCAGAGTCGTGTGAGACAATCAAAGAAGTGATGTCTGTGTGGCTTACCAAGTAGTCCTGCAGCCATTTGACATTTCCAACATCCAAGTGATTTGTAGGTTCGTCAAGCAGCAAGATATCGGCCTTCATCAAGACGGCTCGAGCCAATTCTAGCTTCATCTTCCACCCACCGGAAAGCGCACCAACATTTTGGGCCTGACGTTGCTCGTCAAAGCCGACTTCAAACAGTGCCTTTGAGATTTCTTCACGATCGGCAGAAAGCTCTGGATCACTAGCGATAAAGCTGACAATGTCCATGTCTGTCTCTGAACCTTGCAGCTTGTGTTCCACAAAGCAAGTCTTCAACTCGCTCTTGTCTGGGAAACCTTCCAGCTTGCCCTCAGCGATAGATCGCATCAAGGTACTCTTACCAGCACCATTTCTGCCGCACAGACCATATCTATGGCCCTTGAACAGTCTCAGCTTGGTTTTATTAAGCAGCATTCTACCACCGTAGGCCAGCGAAAACTCAGCGTTCACGATCTCGATACCTTCATCACTGGTATCTTCTGGAGCAGAGTCAGCAAACATAGCTCTAAAGTGGTCGACCCGGCTCTTGGGGTCTTCCAGTTGCAAGTACTGCTTATATATGAGCTCCAAGCGCTTGAATTCACGAGTATTGACAGCGACTTTGATTAGATCAGCAACGTAGTTGCCCAGAGTGAAGTCAGCATTGTCTTTGCACTCCTCCAGCGCCTCTTCCTGGCTGATCTTCTTCTTAGAGTCGTTGGTCTCATTATCAGCGTCCTCAAGTACTTTAAGTGCCTTTTCGGCCAGCTCTCGGACTTCGGGCTGTGCGGCTGTTTCTACAACCTTTCGCACACCTGGAAGCAGTTGTGGAATGAACGGCTTGACCTCTCGTGGGTCGTGCACCAACCGGGTCAAGTTCTCCACCACAGTGACAGTTTGACGAAGAGAATCTTGGCTGACGGAGCTCAAGTTCAGAGCTCGGTTGAGAATTGGCACCAAAGTGGCCAGAGTTGGCTCAGTGACTTCGGTGACGAAGGTAACCTTGGATAGTACCTTGAGGCATTCTTCTACTTTTTTAGGGTTACCCCAAGTCTCTACAATAATGTCTACTCTTGGTGTAACGTCCTGGTTATCCAGTTGCTTTGTGTAATCAGTGATGGTCTTAGTGGCAGCCTTAGACAGCTCAGGCTTGAAATCATGCATTACGTTAGTCAAAATTGGGATACCGTCAATAAACCGACTTTCGAGGAAGTCCTGTGGCACAGATTCCAAAATTTTGTCGACGATCTTCAATGCAGCGATCTTGCATTGCCATTTGGCGGAGGATTCGAGGTACTTGAAGATCTTGGACAAGACAGACGAAACTAGGGCCTCGTTTGGGAAGATCTCGACCATATTGTCTATAGCGGTTTGTGCCGCTCGCTTTACTGAGCTCTCTTTGTCAGACATTAGGTCTAGTGGAACTGACAGGCTCTGCAACAGATAAGCCTCGGCAGGGCTTTCGCTGCCGAATTTTCGAGCAATAGAGCTCAAGACCATACAGGCACCCTCCCGCACCACTGGGGTCTTTACTTTGCTCAGAGAGCTGACATGTTCGTGGACGTAATAACGTTCGATAGTCTGTGGGCCATCTCTTTCTAAGACCTCCACGAGGCCACTTACAGCAGTTCGCACGTCTGCCACGGATTTGGCCTGTAGTATCGATTCAAAGTACTCTGATGCAGGTGTAGTTTCTAGATCTTTTAGAGCGTTTGAAAGAGACGACAGGGAAAGAGCTGAGGCAGAAGCTGAGGGAGCTGCACTGCTGTAGCCAGAATTGGGGGTTTGGTACCCACTGTAGCCTCCTTGCGGTGTGAAAGACTGTCCTTGGTAGCCGAAGCTCTGTGCTTGTGGGT